>ML784793.1:1036704-1061531 GCA_009831015.1 Picea engelmannii
CTCAAACTCAACTTTGATTGAGCCTCTAAGGGCAATCCAGGAGATGCAGGATACAGAGTAGTCTTTCGCAATCATCTTGGACATATTATAGCCATAGGAGTCGGCCCCCTTGGGCATTCCACAAATAATGCAGCAGAACTTTGGGCTCTCATCAACGGTCTGCAAATGGCCTCTCAGAACAACTACACCAAGCTCATCGTCAAAGGAGACTCCCAGGTTATCATTGGCCTGCTGCGAAGAATCCTACATGGAGTCAACCCGGACAACATCTCGCCAAGCTGGAGACTCACTTATGGTTTGCAGATCATTGTAGGACTGTTGCACCCGCAACAGGTGATTATTCCCACTCATGTACGCAGGAAAGCGAACCAGATTGCGGACGACTTGGCTAATGTGGGCATTGAGTGGAGAGGACCAAACCTCCACTGCTATTCAGCCCAGAACGCTGAGCATCCTGTCCTCCAGCATTGTGTTCGAAAAGTTGGTTCTGTTGATGCCTCCCCGGATGGGGTGTTAGTGGAGTCCCCGTGGCGTAGGGAAGGATCGGACACGGTGCAAGGCGACACGGGGCCACGTGACCAGCTCGTGCCGCAGGACAGTGTCGTCCCAGGAGTTTAATGGCGCATAAATACACAATGATGTTCAAGGCAGGAGGCATTAATGCCACCCTGTGCTCCTCCGAAATTGATATTATGGCTTGGCTCGTTGAATTTGGCATTGCACCATGTTTGAAGACTGAAGGGCTCCTCCCTTCACTGTGCAAACATAACCAGGCTTGATCTGAGACTCTCTCCATTGTCCATCCGCATTTCTAGTTCTTCCCCATCCCGACCTGCTCACCTGCATCCATGAAAGAAAGAATTAGAGGGAAGCCGAAGCGGGGCTCACCCTGGAAGCCCCGCAGACCTCCGGCCTCGCTCTCAGCCTCCCCGATGACCGGCTCCTCTTCTCACCCTCAAACCTTGTCCCCTTCCGCCACCTCGCCACAAGCGCAGTCTGGGCATCATCGCTCTGCAGCCACCCAGCCACCTTCGTCGTCTCTGCTCCTTCACTCCATGGCCACCATCCCGCGAGGGTCGCCTCCGACTCACCGCTCTCCCCCGGACCCCGGGATGTAATTCGTTGCGACCATGTCCTTCCCTGGTTCCTCGAGCACTTGGAGAAGTGCTCCACTGGCTTTTGGAGAGTCTAAACGATTGCGTCTCCACCTTGCAACCCAACCCGACAGTGAACATTTCAGAGAACGTTTGGGCATCCTGTACGATTTAGTTTTCGAGCTCCGGCGGGAGGTGGCGGACCTCAAGTTTCGTTTGCAGGCTACTGAAAACAACGTCGCCACCTTTCTACAGGTCCTCTCAGCTATGCATTCGGAGCTCTCCACAGGTCCCTCTGGCACTGCTCCGGGGGAGGCAATTGACCCCGAGATGGATAGTGTACTGCGAAAGGCAACAACGAAGCAGAAGGAAGTGGCACGAAGCGGCCCTGTGGAGCATAAGGAGCGCGAGGAGTGCAAGGAGACATGCGGGGACGACCAACTGATCAACACGGAGGCAGAACCGTGGGCAGAAGACCTCCGGGCCACGTGGCTAGGATTTTCGCCAGGTGTTTAGTTATCTCTTGTTATGCACCCAGTTTCTTAGGCATCTAGACTTGATGGCTTATAGGAAGAATTTTGGTTGTTTTATGAACCAACAATTGTCTAAGACTGTTGAATGGGGGCTGGTTGGACTGGTTTCCCCTCTATTGGGGCAGTCCAGCAATTACAGCCAGTGTCATTTTGTATTTTGGAAACGCTTTTCTGCTCTAGCAGGCACTTAATATAATCTATACTTCTTACTTAAAAAAAAAAAAAAAAAGACAAACATATAAAGGCAAAAGAACCACAAAGAATTTTTTGAAGATAAGATTATGCACCAAAGAAGACATCTCATCATTAGATGAAGATGAAGTCAATGATAGTGAGACAGAAAGGGTTCTATTCATGGTAGTAGAAGACTCTGATAAAGAAGACTCTGAAGTAGAATATGAAGAAGCCGAAGAAGAAATTGAAGAGGTAGAAGTTGACTACAGCGAGGAATTGATGAGTGCCATAGAAGTTATCAGAAGAGAAAAGAGTAAAAAAAAGAAGCTACAAGCAGAACTAGACAAGAAAGAAGACACTCAAGAATTAGAACAAATGATCACAAATTTGAGGGTTCAAATTGAAGAAGCACTCAAAGAACAACTAAAAGAAAGAGACGGGATCATTGAAAATTTGGAAGCAGAGATTGTCACATTAAGAAAGGATCTTCAAAAGAAAAATATGCAGAACAGTTAAAAAGTTTTGAATGACATTATCAGCAGTCAAAGGCCTAATCATGACAAGTCCAGACTTGTATAAATCATATGGAAAAGGGATCAATCTCCAAAACAACAGAACAAGAAACACATCCAAAAAGCTATGCATAGACAATCAAAGGGGATAGGAAGGTCTACAGAGAAAATTACAGGGACACTCCTCCACCGAGAAGATTCAGATTTCAGAATCAATGACCAACAGAAATAGATAGGTCTCAGGAAGAAGAAGGATTCATAAGAGAACCTCCTTTCAGAAGATCTTCAACTCCCAGGTATCAAACTATCTTTTTTGGTTTATGTTATGCATGTAATAATTTTGGACATAAAGTTGTGAATTGCAGATCTAACAACAAGAACATAAACAACTTTGAAAGTCATACACAAAAGGGTTATCCAATAAGGCCTAGTGAAACACAGAGAAGAAGTTACAACAGGTTTGAATCATTGAGAAATGAAGGGAAATGCTACAAGTGTAACAACTTTGGACACATGGATAAATATTGCATAATGAAAATCCCTCCTAGAGAACCACAACAGAACAACAACAATCACAGACAGGAACCTCAGAAAAGGACATGGATAAGAAAGAAAAATCAATACATCAATGAAGAATGCACACTCGCTCTATAAGATAAGCAGAAGAAACACGGTTCGTATGTTGACAGTGGCTGTTCAAAACACATGACGGGTGATAGATACATGTTTCTTACATTAAGAAAGGAAAGAGATGGATCAGTCTCCTTCAGAAATGATGATTCAACCAAAATCATTGGAAAAAGCACAATCAGAATTGGGAACAAGAATACAAAAGAAGAAAATGTTCTGCTAGTAGAAGATATGAAACATAATCTTCTAAGTGTGAGTCAAATGTGTGACCAAAGTCATAAAGTTACTTTTGATTCACAAAAGTGTGAGATAAGAAAAGAAGGTTCAGGAAAATTGTTTGCTACAACTGCGAGAACTTCAAGCAACATATATTTGTTAAGTGAAATTGGAAATGAAAAGTGTTGTCTAGGAAAGGAAGATGAAAGTTGGTTATGGCACAAAATAATGGGTCACATACATTTTGATAACCTTGTCAAAGTCAGCAAAAGAGAAGCAGTCAGAGAAATTCCCCAGATCATGAAACCAACCAACACTTTATGCAAGCATTGTCAACAAGGAAAGCAAACAAATACCAAGTTCAAATCAAAGGATTATTCAACGACAAGACCACTAGAAATTGTGCATACTGATCTAGTTGGACCAACTACAAAAAAGGGTTTAAAAGGTGAGAAATACTTTATGTTATTAGTTGATGATTATACAAGAATGACTGTGGTTTTCTTTCTCAAGAATAAGTTAAAATCTTTTGAAAACTTCAAGATCTACAAGGAAATGGTTGAAAATGAAATGGATTCAAAAATCAAATGCTTGAGATCTGATAATGGAGGAGAGTTCACTTCAAAGGAATTTATGGACTACTGCAGCAGTCATGGAATCAAAAGGCAATTCTCCGTTGTTAGGACAACTCAACCGAATGGAGTTGTTGAAGGAAAGAACCTGACAATACAAGAAATGGCTCGAACAATGATAATGGATTCCAAATTGACAGATATTTTTTGGACATAGGCAATGCATACAACAGTTCACATTCAAAATAGAGTAATGCTCAGAAACAACACTGGAAAAACTCCCTACGAGCTATGGAAAAGAAGACCAGCAAATGTGAAGCACTTCATAGTTTTTGAAAGCAAATGCTACATCAAAAGAGAAGATGGCAGAATGGGAAAGTTTGATTCTTGTGTGGACAAAGGAGTACTTGTTGGTTACTCAAGTACAAGAAAATCATACAAGTGTTACAACCTGAGATTGAACAAAGTTGTGGAAAGCATCAACGTAACAATCGCTGAAACATATAGACAAGAATTGAATGAAGAAGAAAATGAATCAATGGAACAGATTTACGAAGAAGAAATAAAAGATGAAAAAGAAGGGGAAGGCGAAGAGGATCTAATAGAAACAGAAGAGCAAGTTTAGCAAGTGACTCCAAAGACACCTAGAAGACGAGTACAGAAGAATCATCCTTAAGATTAGATTATCGGAAACAAAGATGCAGGAGTTGAGACTAGAAGAAGAATGCGTTCCCCAAAACAAACACACCTAGCACTCACATCTACGATTGAACCAACCTGTTTTGAAGAGGCCAACAAGGATGGATTTTGGAATAATCCCATGGATAAAGAATTGGATCAAATAGAGAAAAATAACACTTAGGAATTGGTTCAAAGACCAAAGGATAAGAATGTGATCGACACAAAGTGGGTTTACAGGAATAAATTGAATGAAGATGGACAAGTTACAAGGAAAAATGCTAGATTGGTATGTAAAGGATATGCACAGGTTGAAGGAATCCACTTTGAAGAGAAATTTGCCCCATTTGCCAAAATGGAAGCAATCTTATTGTTTTTACCTTATGCATGCTCCAAAAATATTAAAGTGTATCAGATGGACGTAAAATCAACTTTTTTGAATGGGGAACTTGAATAAGAAGTCTACATTGAACAACCAGAAGGATTTCAGTTATCAGAGAACGTAGATTTTGTGTGTAAATTAAAGAAGGCCTTATATGGTCTAAAACAAGCTCCTAGAGCATGGTACTCTAGACTGGATAAATATCTGCAGTAGGCAGGGTTCAAAAAAGGAAGTGTAGACAACAACCTCTACATCAAGGTAAGTCAAGATAGTATTTTATTAATTGAAGTTTATGTTGATGATATTATTTTTGGTAGTGATGATGACAGGTTAAGCCAGAAATTTACAAAGGATATGCAGAATGAATTTGAAATGTCATTACTTGGAGAAATATCCTTCTTTCTGGGACTTCAGATACATCAAAGCAACCAAGGAATTTTTATTTCTCAAACCAAGTATATCAGAGAAATGCTAAAGAGGTTCGGAATGGAAGATTGCAAACGAGTTATCACTCCCATGCAAACCAATTTCAAGTTAAGCAAAGATGATGATTCAAAGTCTATAGATCAGAGGAGATACAGGTCAATGATTAGTAGCCTACTATATGTGACAACATCTAGACCAGATGTAATGCAGGCAGTTAGATAGGTGGCACGATTTCAAGCAGCACCAAAGGAATCACATGTATTAGCAGTGAAGAGGATTTTTAGATATCTCAAAGGAACAAAAGAGTTTGGATTATGGTATCCAAAAGGAAAGGATATATCACTTATTTCCTACATAGATGCAGATTGGGTAGGTTGTATTGATGACCGACGAAGCACTAGTGGAGCAACATTCTACTTGGGTGAGTGTTTAGTATCATGGCTAAGCAAGAAACAATCATTAATATCTTTATCTACAGTCGAGGCAGAGTATATTGCAGCAGAAACATGTTGTACATAGGTTCTTTGGATGAAACAAACTCTGACAGATATACATGTTGAGTATAATGAGCTCATTCCAATCTGTTGTGATAATACAAGATCCATCAATATCTCAAAGAACCCGGTGATGCACTCCAAGACAAAGCACATTCCAATCAAGTATCACTTTCTACGGGAATAGGTTGCACAAAATAACATCAGAGTTGAGTATGTGGGCACAAAAGAACAAGTGGCAGACATATTTACAAAACCACTTCCAAGGGAAGCCTTTGAGTATCTTCGCCAGAGACTCGAAGTTATTTATACTCCAAAATGAAATCTTTTGAATGCTTATCTTACATGTCTTAGATGTACATGAGGAAGCACCATAAACAGGATAGTCCAATTAGGGGGAGTAGTCCCAGATGGAAAAATACATTTGCTATTGATGACAAAGGGGGAGAGATTTATCAGATGCAGAGGACAGAGGCATTGTTCCAGGGGGAGCGTGAGCGACATAACTTGAGTATTTCATGACATGATTTCAATATTGCATTAGAGTGTTTCCATCAATGCCAAATGGGGATATTGTTGATTAAGGTTGGTTGTCATTGATGTCAACCCTTGAAGAAAGTCCAGTAGCACAAAGGTTTGGGTAATGGACCCAAGTTTGTTTGATGTATAATGGTATGCATTTTAGTATATTTGAAGGTAATACTATTCTATATGGGTAGTACATGTCATGCCATTTCTAGTGGTATGTGGAACGTCACATAACTCCTCACGATTAGAGAGTTATGGTCATGTGAAGTTGGATAACCCTCATGAGTCATCTAGAAGCCCCAAAAGGTCAAAGTAGTCAAAGTGGTTTAAGAAATTTTTAGAAGGTAAATAATAAAGTGAAGTGATGAGTGTACTATAATTCAAAGTGAATAAATTTTTTTTTATTTAAATAATAAAGTTAATGGAGAAATTACTAAGTTGACAAGTGGTTAGAAGTGGGTTAGCCCTAAAATAAGGAAAGTGATTTAAGATGGTTAGAAGGTAACCCCTTGAGGTAAAATGAAGTGATGAGTGTACTATAAGTCAGAGTGGATACAAAATAAATTATTTAAATAATAAATTTAATGGATAAATTAGTAATTGGACAAGTGGTTAGGAGTTGGTTAACCCTAAAATAAGGAAAGTGGGTTAAGATGGTTAAAAGGTAACCCCTTGAGGAAGCTGCATGAAAGTATAAATAGGAGGCAAGGCTCTCTCATTTTAAACACACTTGAGCATATTGAATATATCCAGGTGACTGAAGTAACCAAAGGATATCTAAGACGAATTTCAGAGAGAAGGTGAAGTAAAGAAGGCCAAAATTCAAGGGAGGATAAATTATTTTAATGATGTTTTCTAAGGTATGTTATTTACAGGTCATCTCACCATTTTCACAATAAATTTTTTTCTAGAATGATTCAAACCTTGAAATTGATAGGCCATTGAGAAAACCTATCCAAGTAGCCAGAGTATGAATTTCATCTTGTGGTTAGTTGTATTTTTGGAGTTAAACTCTGTGGAAAATAGGGTTTGTGGCTAGTCCTAAAACTAATCTAAAACAATTGTTTCGAGTAAAAACGTCATAACTTCTTCATAATATATCCAAATTAGGTAAGACTAAATGTGTTGGTTAGAGTACAATCTGTAGCATTCTGCGTAAAAATTTTAGATCCATACAACAAATGTTCTGTGCGGGGCACGCTCTACAAGCTCACTCTCTAGAATAAGCCAGAATTCAACAAGGTATGCCATTTTTTATATAACTCCTTTTCTAAGAGGTTCCAAGTAGTGAAACCTAGAGGAATTGCACAAAACACACTGAAGAAAATTGTGTACTATTTTTAGATCTTTATTCATTACAGGTACATAGTTATGATTATTTCAAGTTAGGGTTGTTGACTAATCCAAAACTAGTCATGTGAGACTAAAGAAAAGTTTGATGAAAATAATAGTCTCTTGTTGTTAAAGTTAAGGAAGGTTTGCAGGCATGTGATCATATACACCAGGTCTATTACAAAGTTACAAATCAGATTTGGATGATGAAATTGATGAGGGATTTTGGTTGAGGTACATGTTGGGTACATGGTTGAGACAAGTAGTTGATGAGTTGGCACATACATGAGGTCTATAGTCGATGATGTTGGTACATCTTGATGAGTCATAGTTTATGAGTAGTTAATACATGATTGGTACATACTTAGTACATGGTTGGATGCACTTGTTTATGGTACAGGTTGATTATAGGTTGTCTGGTACAGGTTGGTGCATGGTTGATGCACTTGTTTATGGTACAGGTTGATTACAGGTTGTTTGGTACAGGTTGGTGCATGGTTGATGCACTTGTTCATGGTACAGGTTGATTACAAGTTGAGGTACAGGTTGATGCATGGTTGAAGCATGGTTCAGGTTTATTGGTACAAGTTGTTTGGTGCAGGTTTATTGGTACAGGTTTATATCGGTATATCTCACAATGATAGTGTGACAGTGGTTCCATCATTCTACTTCTACTTCGGGGCGGTTGGAAAGGCAAGGACAGGTGGTTGTAGCCACCTTCCGGTTGTATCCGAAGTTCATAGGGGGTTGTAGCCTCCTTCTAGTTGTAGCCAGAGAATTGAGGATTTGGAGCTTCCCTCAGGTTGTAGCCTGAGAAACTAGGGGGTTGGAGCCTCTTTCCAATTGCAGCTGGAAAACAAAGGAAGTTGGTGCTTCCAATGAATGTAATTCTTTAATACATATAAGAAAAATCATTTTGTGGTTTTCTTCCGCTTTTGGTTTCCATGTAAAACACTGGTGTATTGTGTATGTGTATGATTGTTCATTTGTTCATTGCTTATTTACTCTGCAGTTATTGGATGATAATGCTACATTGATATAACACTTGGATATATGGTTAAAAAGGATTAGATTGCTCTATTACTGATTCACCCCCCCTCTCAGAAATCCAACACTTTCATTTTATTGATATAGTATTTTTTTTTCCTTTTAATTATGGATTTGTATGTAATGATCTTATCGAGTTTTAAGGACTGATTAGAAGCATACCTAATGGATTTCCTAGAAATTTTACATTCTTTATCATACCAAGGGTTGGTCTTTCTATTTTTATTTTTACAGGACACCTCAAAAGAGAATTGGTTAATAGAAGTGGAAACGATAGTTGTAAAATGATGATAAAGGTCTTCAATGTTGTCCTTATAAGTTATGAGATGTAATTCACTATTTAAATCCTTTAAGAAAAGGTCAACTTTACTTTTTTCAAAGTGCAGTTGCTTTTGATTATCATAATTATCTTCAATGGTGCTCCTATGCATGGAAAAGTTTAGAGTTATGCTTAAATGTCTATGATCAGATTCGGGTTCATGGTCGTTTAAAAGGTCAAAAGTTACTATTTGGTTTGAAACAGGGATATCAAATATCACATAATATACGACACTACTACCTAGTCCATGAATACAAGTCATCTGGTTGGAGTTTGACCACTTCATTACTCCATTGCAAATTATTAGGTCTTGAGCGTTGTAGAGCTTGACCAATTTAGTATCAAACAAATTCTCAACTAGGTCTTCAAAACTACTTTTGTAGCTATTAGATAAAACAAGGTCCTCATCTAGCTATAAAGGATTATGGTTGATATCATTGCTTAAAAGAGTAGCTTGGTTAGTTGCAGTCCTAACATTAAAGTTTCCTAGCAGGAGGATATTACCTTCATATTTCAAACTATAAATATCTTTTTCTAAATTATTATAGGGACAATTGCTATCTAGATTGTTTTTCTTATAAAAAGTAGAATTAATAGGTGCAAAATAACAAATTTCTATATACATTTTCTTAGCATTGGTGTTTGAAATTTATATCCAAATGTATTGATTGAGAGGGTCAATCTTATAAAGTTGAATGTGAGGAGAAATGCTCTTTCTAATTTAACAAGCCATGCCTACAATCCCTCTATGGTGGGACTTTTTGTTCCATACTGACCATAAGACAAAACCTTCTATGTTAGGGACCTTAGACTCCTCATGCTCACAAGTTTCAACTAGACAAATAATATCAATATCACTCGGTATCCAACTTATCTTAGGACCTTTGCGCCATGGAAATCCATGACAGTTCCAAAAATTGATCTCGAGTATCCCAAATTCCTATTTATTATTATCCTTCTGGTCTCTATCCCTCACAATAGCTTTTCAATTTCTAATTATTTCCTATTTTCCTTCTTTCCTGGCTTCTTTTACCTTTTGAACCTCCTTCCTTAATTCAGCTTGGTCTTCGAGAATGAGGTCTTCATTTATAAATATTCCCGACCCTTTTAAGCTCGGAGATTTACTAAGTACACTATATTTATGGTCATTACAACTTACTTTGACACAGATCAACTTATCTTTATGATCAATTGTTTTTCCTAGCCTCTTTGCTTCTTTGAGGTAAGTTGTTTCATTTTGTGATTTATTTTTTAATTCTTCTTTTATTATTGCTAGCGTATCCTCCTCTTGTTGTTCTTTTATACCAAAAATTATGAAGTTCAAGGCTCTTTTATTACGCTCATGGTCCAGTTCGATTAACTTATTTATTTCCTCTTTGATAGGTTTGATATCCATTTTGTTTTCTAAATTACTGAGGGTCAAATTGTTGGTTAGTTTTTCTTCTAGTTCTTTAATCATATCTCTTAAGTTGCGATTTTCTTCAACCTCTCCTTCTTGGGTTGGTTGTTTTTGTTTTTCCATTTCTTAAATCCTCTTCAACCTCTCCTTCTTGGGTTGGTTGTTTTTGTTTTTCCATTTCTTAAATCATATCCTCCATTGTCTGCAATTGACTCTTGAACCCTAACAATGTATCCTCTATTTGAGTTTGAATAGCATTGCTTCTAGCTCTATTTGGAGTTTTACGTCTCTTTCTTCACTCCTTTTTTCTAATGATTCTAACTCTATTTGGCGTTTGACATCTCGTTGTTCTCTCCTTTTTTCTAATGATTCCATATAATCATAAAGGCTCTCTAGGGTGACTTTGGAGGGCCTCCCCTTGATAGACATTTTTTGGAATAGGCGGTGGAGTGATCATTTTGAAAAGAAGAGAAAAAAAGTAACAATTGTAATCTTGGATTGACTTTAAAAATGAAAAATATTTTTTTTAATTGATAATAATGATATTAATTATTATATCTCAAATCAACTTTTACTTATTAAACTTTAAAAAAAGAAAAAAGAAAGAGAGAGAGTATATTTTAATTATATTGAAATCTCTTTAATTTTCACAAGTTACTAAATTATAAAAGTATCTTGAATGAAAGTAAAAACTGACTAATTTTAAGTGCCCAAGTGCTCAACAAGTGGAAGAAGCCATAACTAAAAATTATTCAAAACAATAGATAATTATTATAGTTCACATCACCGAGAGTAACCACAAATATTATTCCTGTTAAAAAAATAAAAACCACATAAAAGTATTCTTCCTTTTCAAAACCACAAAGATATAATGTTAGAAATAAAATGCTTAGCATATTTTGAAGGTACCATAAAACATTTATGAATGGAAAAGTACTACCACAGATTAATTTCCACGCATTTTGCCTTTCAGACATGGTAGACCACCAACAGCCCCGCTGCGCCAAGCCTATCTCTTATCTCTTTGCATTTGGAGTCAATACACGTTATACTGTTGGACATATGTGCACTGTATATGCTCTGCAACAACTGGACACAATGAGGAAAAAGTGTAGAGAATGAATATGGACTACAATTCCACCAACGTCCATTCAAGATAAGATGATGACCCAAACAAAAAGGTATATTGAATGGATGTCGCTCACTGGCTAAACAATTTTCTT
The DNA here is from genome assembly GCA_009831015.1 of Picea engelmannii. Lineage (NCBI taxonomy): Eukaryota > Viridiplantae > Streptophyta > Pinopsida > Pinales > Pinaceae > Picea > Picea engelmannii. Next base: position 1,048,264 of record ML784793.1, read on the forward strand.
CAATGGAAACCATTCGTGGACAAGATGGTTAAAAAGACAGTTGAACCGAAAAAACAATTGAATGGACACCATTGTTCTTTAGGAGTACCTCACGGACAAGATGCTCAAACAGCTGGACCCAAAAATGTTGAAGGCAACGGGCGCGACACAGTTGATGGTCCGCTACTATGCCTTTAAACGCAAAACGCGTGGAAACATTTTGACCAGATAGACGAAGGCAACGATTTGTTTAATGGTCCTCCCGATGTTTAAGCAATCATAAACAAACAAGTGGTGAGGAGGTTAAAGTGTAATACATGCGTAGACCATCACCCATTTTTTATTTGTAAAACTAGATAGACATGAACACCACTCTCCCCAAGCTAATTGAGGCAACTCCCTTCTATTCATTTAGTTGGGGAGTTTTTAAGAGTAATAACATTTGTAACACATTGGTGAGTCAATAATTTAATCACATTTTGTTCGTTGTAGGTTTTCTTCATATATTATTATCTTCATTGACGTATCTAATTTTTTTTTAATAGTGTAAATTGAAAAGAGTAAGTATACTTTTTATATATTATAATTTTTTTTATATATGTTACTAATAGTGTAAATTGAAAATGGAAAAGAGTACGTACATTTTTAATATTTATATATTTTAATTTTTTTTATAATATTTTAATATATATTATTAAGACTGTATATTGAAAAGAGTAAGTACACTTTTTATATATTTTATATTTTTTTTAAATTGTTTTATTGTGTTTTCTATTCATAAATTTATTATTTACATTTAATATATTTTATGTACAAATTATATATCAATCCCGACCGTTGTAACGGCTATTGTGTAACAAATTTTGAAATGGATCAACAGCTAATTACGTCTCCCGCTCCCACCCGGGGGCCCAGATTGTACCGCTCGTTTACCCGCGCCGGTGATCGGACGGGCGTGACCCAGCCTTCCATCTCATCTGACGGCTACGCTGGACCCGGCCGTCGCTATCGATATTCAAGGCTGGGCAGTGCAAGTTGGTAAAATATGTCACTAGCGGACAAAATAAGCAAGCTATCTGTCGGCGATAGTGGCGGGCCGGCACTTGAGTGGTAATGCTGTTCCATTTCTCTATCTAGATATTTTGTTTTTGTTTTTGGTAAGCAGCTCTATTTTTTTTTTAAAGGTCCTCCTGGGGTCAATCTTCGTGGATGTGTTGGGCATTAATTAATTAATTAATTATGTGGATGTGTTGGGAATTAATTAATTAATTATTTTATAATAATAATGTTTTGGAAATTAATTATTTTATAATAATAATGTTTTGGGAATTTAACCTTGTTCAAGGATGAAAAACTCCTTGTTTTTCATTATTGGATCCAATTCTTTTGGGTTGAAAATAATAATAATAATGTTGAGGGGCAATAGAATGGTTGGGAGGTAGGTCTCACACTTTTTCCACCTGGATTCAAATCCCACTTTTTCCACCTGGGTTAAAAGTACAATAAAACATTTATGAATCGAAAGTTACTACCACAGATTAATTTCCACCCGTTTTGCCTTTGAGCCATGCTGGCCCACCAACAACCCTGCCGTGCCAAGCTTATCTCTTATCATCATAGGCTAAAGATTCTACAAAATGAAGATTTTTTCCGGGGATATTTGCCCAAAATCCGGCAAGAAATTGTTGGATTCGTAGATTTAAGTGATCGTTTATGTAAAATCCGAGTGCCCTAAGAGTTTTTCAGCATGCTGAATCCATTTTTGCATTCAGAAATGATTCTGAACAACAAAAAATAGTGATTCGTATAAAGTTATATCGCCACATTCTAGCGAAAAAAAACCATTTCATAGAACAACTAGTCAGCATCATCTCTTATCTATTTGCGTGTGGAGTCAATACACGGTACATTGTTGGGCATAGGCTCACTGTATATGCTTTGCAAGAACTTGACAGAATGAGGAAAAAGTTAGAGAATGGATATGGACTACAATTCTACCACCATCCATTCAGAAGACAACATGCTCACAGCATAAGAGATGTACCCAACGAAAAAAAATGAATGGACACCACTACTCGCTAGGAATACCTCACGACAAGATGTTCAAACATCGAGGAATAATTTGCTCTTTGTTTTCAAAAAAATATATGTATTAGAGAAAAACCGAAACGATAGTTTCTAATCAAAAAGATTTTTAAATGGGCTTAATTAGGATCTTATGACATCAAGTGTACAAACAGCTGGGAATAATTTGGATAATAGAATAAGTTGCTCTTCGTTTTCAAAAACATATATGTATTAGAGAAAAACCGAAACGATAGTTTCTCATCAAAAAGATTTTTAAATGGGCTTAATTAGGATCTTGTGACATCAAGTGTAGGATTTTAGGATTTTTAAGTGTAAAAGAGCTCTTTTCTTTTTTTCCAAAAGTGAAATTTGCTCAAAATTATATTAGATATAATTTTCTTTACATACTATCATTCATGTGTTACAATCATCACCGAAGGACAAAGTGACTATATCAGATCACTTAAAAGGACACGTCAAAAAACCAAAAAATTTGCAAGTTACAATATAACATCACAGAAACTAAAATCTGTCTGGTTATTATAGTCACGATCTATCTGAGAATCAACAATAAAGTACCACAACTTCAAAAAAGGACTATATTCGAGGCAGGAAACCTATGTAAGATTATCAGTATATATTAAGGTATTGTATCGGCCTTGGTTCACCCAGATCCCATTGATAGTAGGATATCCTTCCTTCCTATGCCTGGAGAGCTTCCTTGGATAGCTTGTTCGCTTCCTTATTAAATTCTCTGTATATATGAAAGAAACTTAGTGTCTGAAAATAATTGTAAAGTTCTTTGGTGCGTTTCTTCCAGCCCTCGAGAAAGCAGACATCCAACTTTGCCTTGCCCTTCAACCAATCTATGATCACTTTAGAGTCACCTAAGGCTTGAAGCCTTCGAATATTTAGATGGATAGCTAAAGTTAGAGTAGCCCAAATGCCCATTAATTCAGCCTTTGTATTTGAACTTATACCCACATTTAGACACCATCTATAAACTAGGTTATCTGATGTTTTAATAACACCTCCCGCTCCATAGGTTAATTTGTCGCTGCTTGCTGCCCCATCAAAGAATGCCATCGGTGACCCTTCCTCCTAGTGTAAGAAGCAATCCTTTGTTAAGGATTTTGTATTAGATTTTTTGTTTGGATGGTAAAGTCCCAATATTTTAAATAATACAGAGTGGATCGAGGGGGCCTTGTTTTCGAAAAATCAGAAATTTCTTTCAATCCATAGGCTCCAGCAAGTAATGGTTGCTAGTTCAGTAAGGACTGACCTATCACTTACCCAATGATAGAAACAATCCGCGATATCCTGTCCCTTCTAGTCACTTGTAAAATTCAGCAGATATTTTAGCCAAAACCAAACTTGTGTTGTGAAGCTGCATTCTACAAACAAGTGATCAACATTTTCAGAATTTGTTTTGCATAAAACACACCTCCCAGGTCCTTCCCATCCTTGTTTCTGAAGTTCTTCCCAAGTTAAAACCTTCCTGGAAATGGAGCCAAGAGAAAAGTTTTATTTTTAATTGGGTGTTCCATTTCCATATTTTATGTTTCCAAAAAATTTCTTGACTACAATTTTTAGTAGAAACGAGGGTTGTATAAAAAAATTTAACAGTTGTGTTGCCCAAAGCATCCCCTCCCGTCCACATAAGAATATCCTCAGTTGCACCCAGTGAAACACCAGCTGTGGTAAGGGTCTTTGTATAGCTGTCCCACTCCTCTGCAAGATCACCACAAAGACCTAAAGAAGTGTTATCTCTCCAATAATCAGAACTGTCCTTTATAATACCAGGATTTTTTGCATCAATAAGGAATTTAATGTCCCTATTAATAAGAAAGTCCAAGAGATTTTGTGACAAGAGAGAATTTTCACGTAATCCTAGGATGAAATCTTTTCCAATGTTAATTTTATTTCCTTTGCCTGGTAGCCAACTGTGCCAATGATTTATCACACTTACCGTCTTCAGAAGGTTCCTCCAGATTCTAGAATGTGTGCTCTGTTCAAATTTTGCGGACCTAAATGACTTTGTCACATCTTGATGTTTTAAACATTTATCCAGCACAATGTTGTGCCAAATACCTTCATAGAATAGGGTGTTCCAAAGAGTATTTGCCAGCATCACAATATTGAAAAGATTTAAATCTCAAATACCCCACCCTCCAAAGGCTTTTGGTCATGATATTACCTCCCAGCTACACAAATGGATGTGACTCGAAGACAAATTTCCATTCCATAAACACTTAAAGAATAATTTTTTGATCTAGGCTATCACAAATTTAGGAAGTAGTTGTACCGCCATCCAATATATTGCTTGACTTTCAAGAACCGATTTAAGTAGAATATACCTTCCTCCCAATGAGAGCCACCTGTAGCACCAGCTACCTATCTTTTTTTCAATTTTTGTTATCAACCAATTCCAATCATCCACCCTTTGTGATCTTGTTTTCAACCAAAAACATAGATATTTGAAACCATAGCTTAGGGCCATGAAGGTATACGGAAGCAACAGTCTTAAAGGAAGTAGTTCAGCTTCATCCATCCCTTCATAATGCACCGAGGTCTTTAAAGAATTTACCTGTAGGCCTGTGACTTTACAGAACAGATGTATTAGATCATCTATTTCCTTCCATTCTGAAAGATCCGCCTTTGTTAAAATCAAAACATCATCTACAAATAGCAGATGTAATATGTTTATCATATTCGAAACTTTAATACCTTTAAGCTTATTCTCTAATTTACTTTTTTTTAATAGAATACTGACTAAGATGAAAATAAGTAGGGACAGCGGGCATCCCTGCCTTAGGCCCCTCTCACTTTTAAAAAAATCTGTAACCTCCCCATTTAAGAGCACAACATAGGATGGTGAAGTAACACAACTCATAATCCACCTTACCATTTGAGAGTCAAAGCCAACCTGATTAAGAACCAAGTGGAGAAAGTCCTAATCCACACAATCATATGCCTTGCGCAAATCTAGTTTTAGAATCAAAGATTTGTTTCCTTTCTTTTTTGCTAGGCTATGCATGCATTCAAAGGTCGTTCCTAAGGCATCCTGTATTCTTCTCTCTTCCAAGAATCGAAGCTGTTCTACAGACATCATTCGGGAAAGAAAAGTCTTTATCCTATTTGATATGATCTTTGAAATCAAATTGTAACAAAGGTTACAAAGGGACATTGGCCTAAAATCCCCGAAAGTGGAAGGATTGTTTTCTTTAGGTATTAAAGCCAAGAAGGTAGAATTTAGACTACCTAGAATATTCCCAAATTTTTTGGACTCCTCCACCATCTGAACCAGATCCTCACTAACTAAATCAAAAAATTATGTGAAAAATTCCACTGTCCAACCTTTAGGGCCATAACTTTTGTCCCTTTAAAAATTGTTAAGAACTCCTTTTATTTCATCAACCATAACAGGATTCAATAAGAGATCTGTGTCCTCTGGTTGAACCATTCTCAGATAGAGTTCAATGACTTCAATTTTTTGTGGATTAAATAAATCTCCTCGAGCTTTATAAAACTTACCAAAATACTTTGTTGCTGCCAGCTTTAAATCTGCTTGTCCTTTAACCTGATTTCCATCATCATCAATTAGATCCCAAATGTGTTTGTGGATGTTCCTCTAATTTGTGAATTTATGAAAGAAGCTCGTATTAGATTCACCACTTTTGAGCCAAATCGCCCTGCTCCTCTGGCACCATTTTTATTCATTATATATCAGAATTTCATTTCTTTCTGTTTCCAATAAACCCAAACTAATTTATTTTTCAACGGTTGTGTTTCCATCGACCGCCTGATTTAAATGTTCTTTGATCTGTGCTTCCAGTGTATCCAATCGTTTGGATAATAGTTTTTCTTTATTCCTTGCCCAAACCTTTGTGTGTTGTTTAAGGTCTTTTGATTTCCAGACTAGCCTGCGTTGATGACCTCCTTCCGAAAGGTATTTATCATCCTTCCAAACTTTATTAACCAAAGATGAAAACTCAGGATCCATCAGCCATGAATGATTGAATTTGAAGGGATAATTCTTTCTAACAAGAACTAGATCCATCTGAAAAATGACAGGTACATGATCTGATATATACGGATAGACCACCCATGATCGGTAAAAGTCCTTTTTGGCTAAAAAACTATCAGATAAAAGAACCCTATCCAATCTTTTAGCGATAGCCAAGGGTCCCTGTCGTCCATTCCTCCATGTAGGAACCAAGCAATCTGGGCGAATATCCACTAACTTCTTTGACTGAAACAGTGCTTTGAGATGATCTGCCAAAGATGCCGAGAAATTAGAACTTCCCCAAACCTCTTCAGCTGAAAGAGTAATATTTAAGTCACCCACAATAATCAAGTTTCCTGCTTCAAGAATACCGTTGCCTGCCAACTTATCCCAAAAAGCTCGTTTTTTTGTGCAGGGCCCATACATATTGAGAAGTGAGAAACAACAATGAGTAGATAAACAACTTCCAATCGATAGAATACCCCTGCAAGTCAGTGAGGGAAGTAAGTTATAGGAGTTAGGGTCCCAAGCCACTAATAAACCCCCTGAAGTACCTAGCGAACTGACTGCACACGCGACCCAGGTCGGTCGAAAAACCTGTAAAAAAGATCTAGCCTTGCAATCCTCCACAAGAGTTTTCTGTAAGAAAATTATATCTGGATGAACATCATCCAACACTTGTCGGAACGCGACGGATTTAAGGGATCCCCCTATCCCTTGAATATTTAAGGAGAATAATATCATTATTTTTCCCTTGCTAGGGCCTTCAATGCTCTAAGTGCTCCACTGTTAGCAGTGGAAGAGTTTTTTCCTTCAGAGAGAGTTAAACCCCCTTCCAATTTTTTTTGCGAGCTTATGGTTTTTATGGGTGATATCTCAACACCAAGGCCACGAGACCACGCAAAATCCTTTCCCTTTCCATCAACATTATGTTTAGATGAGGAAGCATGTTCCCCTTTCGGGATTTCAGACACAATTTCTTTCCCACAAAAAATTGGTATAGGGATGTGTGGCCCAAAATCCCCATCAGGTGGAATAAGATTGTCGAAAGCAACCAGAAGGGCATCATCATCGATTTCTGACTCCTTACAATCATATAGATTATCTTCATAGTTTGATAGGGTCGGGGACGAAGAAATCGATTGAGGAGTGCGAGGAGAGGCCAAGGTTGACATTCCTAACGACGGATTAAAAGAGGGAGATGACCTACTAACAGTTGTCTCTAAAACCTCAGCCTGTCCCATGCAATCCTCAGTCCCCAGGTTTGAGGTTTTTAATAGAGAATATGACTTTGTCATCACACCTTTGGCAGAGTTCGAAAGGTGGATTGTATTGATAGTCATATAGTCAAACCCTGAAGACTTATCCAGTAAGTCCCTTTCCCACAGAGATAAAGAATGATACAGGGAAGGGCAATAGTAAAGTAACTTACCCGAGAAAGTTTCCTAGAGATCTTCCAGATACCTAGAATCCTTTTGAAAGCCAGTGTCTGACACCCCAAAAAGATTTGCCTCCAAAGGGTTGTCCAGAATATTCCAGTTTTCTAGCTCTTCGTCAGGTTCCTCCAGAAATTTTAGGCCTTCACAGTCCCTTCTCAAATGACCATTGCAGTGACATCTATTACACCTAAAAGGTATCCCCATGTAGTCTAAATTCTAAATTTTCCTCCGGTCACACCACCAGATCTCAAGGGATTCTGGTAAGCCTCCGTGAATATCAACCTCCACCAAAACACGACCCACTTTCTTGTCGACTGAAATGAGAGCCATTCTGTCCATGGAGATGAAAGTACCTAAGGAGTCTCCAATGGCTCATAAATCCCCTTCATTCCATAATTGGAGGGGAAGTCCAGGTAATAATACCCAGAGGTGGTGTTTAGAGAAGTATTTGCTATTCGGTTCGAAAGATAAACGCCACCTTTTCAGCATTATACTACTCGCCCCAAAAGTCCACCGGGAAGATAATAGAGTTTCTAAATCCTTAGGCGTTCTGCACAAGAAGCCTAGCCATCCTTTTTCCAAAAAAGTAAGCAAAGGAGTGTAGCCGATAACAGGGCTCCAAGTCTTTTCCATCCACTCCTGGATGGGTTCCTGCAAAAGGTAGTGATAGGAGACTCGACCTACTAGCCCACACAGTGCCAAATTACAGGTTTCTTTTAAACAATATCTGACCCCACCATCAATTTTCTAGGAGCCCTGTTAGGTTTCCAGATCTTTCGCCTTTTTCCAGAAGGTTTGGGGAACACCCGAACTATAGTTTGGGTTGGAACTCTTGTAGCCTCTTGACACTGTGAGAAAGCTCTCTCCGCCGACACAGAGTTCAGACAGGGAGGATTAGTGACACAAGTCGGTGAGCATAAGGGACAAGGAATAAAAAGTTATCCTGATTCAAAGGAGGATCAAGTGAAAAATTTATGTCATTTAAAGCCGAAGGATGGGTAAACTGTGAAGTAACCTTTGGAAAGGATGGAGGAATTAAATCTATGCCCTTGCCTCCAATCATTTCAGGGGGGGCCATAGGTAAACTGTCAGAAGGCTTAAAGGGAACGATAGAGTAAAACTAACAAAAACAAGACACCTAGATCACACTAACCATTGAGCTCCACTGAACTAGTTTCCAAAGATAGCAAAAAACAAAAGAGTTTGGATATAGGTTAAATAATTGGTGGGCATTAATATCCAGAGTAAGGTTGCAGTAAGAAAAGACAAATACGGGCCCAGGCTCAACTAACTCTCAAAAGACAAGGACCATAACCGAAACCAAACAAAGATAAATAAAAATAAAACTAAGCTAAGTGGGGAAGACGAAAATCGATGGCCAGAGTATGCTTAGCTGTAGTCGATGTTCTACCTAAACAACAGAACTTCCATGATTCGACCACCTTCTAGAAAAAATTCAAATTATCCTTCGGCTCTGGTTCCTCCATTTCCTACTCTCCAGCTTACCCCTCATCACTCGTGGCGTCTGAACTTTGTTCACTTAATGCCTCTAAAAGAGATATTTCTTGAATGACTAACTTTTTCGAAGTGTAAAAAGAGAGTTATAATTTGTTTGGATAATAAATGGGTTAAAATATAAATGTTCTAAAATTTTAAGGTGCTTTGAACAATAATAGAAATAAATTCATTTCTTGAAACATAGTCAATTAGTCATGGCGTCACTAGTATTTGGAATATATATAATATTTTTTTTTTGGGTCGTTCTACGTTACCTATTGTGACTTAATGGCAAGTTCCTTAGCATCAAATGTTGTTTATATTATAGTTGTCAACCCAAATACACATTGGTGCAACACATTGTTCATACCTGTCTAATATAGTGACTAGCGTGCTTGCTACTTGGACATGTTTCATTGAAATCTTAAAACATAGAGGTTGAGGCTGCCAATGTCTTGTCTCTGGACTCACAGGGCTATCAAAAAACATTGTTAGGGTCCCTCCCTATCTCCCCTGGTTAATGGAATACATTGTTACTTAATATAGTGAGATTCATCTTTATTAAATAAGGCTCCACAAGGTAGTAGTGTGTGAAAGCAATAAACGTAAGTGGCATCATTAAAAAAGGTCCACTAGTTAATGGTTGAGGCCTCATTCTGGAGGTCCATTAGGTGGTTAGGGTTTTGGTCAATTAGAAACTACATATAGTAGTAGAAGCTATGTAATAGGTTGTCTCATGGGCTTTACTCATGTTGGAGGTTTCCCCATCCAAGAGGAAAATGAACACTGCATCTAGTTTTGAATATCAATAAAGGTTTGCCTATCGTAGCTCTTTTCAATTCGGATTATGTTTATTTTCTTTCCACGTCTATATTTACTTCTATATTGCTCTGTTTATTTGATTTCCACAGCTATATTCCATCTATTTTTCTCTAAATATTCTATTTTAGCTAACAAGGAACACCAAAAATGGTATCAAAGCACTTTCTTGTGCCAACGCACACTCTAGTTTTAGATACCTTTTTTTAGGCTAAAGACGTGTTCTAGCATCTTTAAATAACCTAGAGATCTATCATTCAACAGGTAAAACTACGGTTGGGAAAGACTACATGCAGAAGACACAAGAAACATCGCTTGGTTGGACACCCTTGTAACCTTTGTTGGTACCCCTTTGAGTTGTATCGCACTAGATAGCACTTGTATATGGAATTTTCTTCCATCACATCAAGGAAAAAACCTTGTAGTGGAGATTTTTAGTGTTACAAATGTTAGGTTAAACTTGACTCGGTGAAAGAGTCAAATTTGTTAGGCTGAGCATATGGTTTTGGTAGCCTGCGGTTTTTAGAGCCGATGGATTGCATATAATGAAGCCTTTAAAAGGCTTAGGATACTCCATTGTAACGTGTCAAGAGTGGAGAGCTGAAGGCTCACTTGGTCGGGGCCAGGAGGTTGGTCGACTTGGTCGGGTTTGGTCAAGGAAAATATTAGGTCTATTATTGGTTGGTTTTTATCGTAAGGGTTTTCTAGGATAAATCTCATGTAATTTATGTGTGCATGTTCTTGTGTTATTGGTATTTTTTTTCTCTCTCGCACTTTTCATTTCCTAACAATTGGTATCAGAGTGAGGCAAAATTGGTGTTACACGTCAAAATTGCTCAGCTGGATAAGTGTCGCATTGTCCCTCTCGGTCGTTATAAGTGTCGCATCTTCCCTACAACTTTTGCAAGTGTCGCAAGTTGGTCACTAGTGTCGCAAATGATGTTCAGACATGTTGTCGTGACTACGACACTTGGGAGGCACTTATAACATCTCACATGAATGATTTGAAGGAGGAGAACTGGTTCACTGGAATAAAATAACTCTTAACACCTGAAGAGGGCCTTTAATCAAGAGTTTTGAGGGTGAACGCTCCCCTGAAACAGCCTTAGGAGCGTTGGCGCTCCCCTATAAGGCCTCAGGGAGCGTTATAACGCTTCCTCACCCTTCTGAAGGAGCGTTGCCCACTTCTGAAGTGCTGGCGCTCCCCTTAAGCTTCTCTGGGAGCATTCTAGCGCTCTGATGCCCCTTTTGGAGGAGCGCTCCCTAATCTGGGTCAGTTGTTAGCCCGGTGAGGAGAATAAGGAAAAGATCTTTCGAGATTAGGAGGCAGTTGTACTCGAATTCTTGGTTTCACCAAGAGATCCCTGATCTAAGGAGGAGGTTCCTAACCTATTCTAAACATAACTCAAGAGGTTAAGCTCCTCTCAACCTATATAAACAGGCTCTATGATGGTGCTAAGGGGGGAAGAACTGAACTTATGAAACTTATGATCTTGGAGGAAACTTGCAGTCAGTCAGAGGAAATTAATCAGTGAAGCTGCTGTCATCCAGGTTGTGGATCTTTCAGGCAAGGGTTAGACGAAGGGGACTTGACGAAGCTGTCGCACTCGCATCTACGATTGTAAGCACTGCTGTCGTTATTCTCATTAATATGACACGCTTGGCCTGTTTCTTTCTATTGTGTGTCTAATGTCACATGAACTTATCACTAGTTGATAGATCTGTTTTCAAGCTAACATCAATAGAGTAGGAAGCGGTTGTATCTTGTCTTGTCCGCAGAACTCAGCAAAAAGCAAAGGATTGGAGCGCAACTCGGAGCGTGCAGGGACAAACGTCGATTAAAAGGTACTTCTGTCATCCTTCCTTCTCATGTGTTAGTTTAGATAGATTTGAAAGGAATTCAGTGTCCATGATAAGCACTTTTCTGTCTAGGGTTAAGGTCAAGCTCTAGAGGTGATCTACCTGTTCGCAGGGAGATTTTCCTACAACAGAAACTGGCGACTCCACTGGGGAGATAGCCTCAAATCGAAACCTCTTGTTTGGATTTTTCTCCTCATTGACCTTGTTCTATCCCTTGATTGTTTCAGACCTGGTTCATTCCTCTTTTGATTGGTTTCATGAGCTGATTGGCTCCTTACCTTATCACACTCAGCATACTTGTCAAGTTTGAATCCCAATTTTTGGAATTTTTTGACATTTCTGGAGTTTTTAGACCCTGGCGCCCCTGTCCTAGTGTTAATAGAGTGCCAACACTCCTTCAGGCCTCTCCACAGAGCGTTATAACTCTCTTTGCCCTTGGCAACAGAGCGTCAGCCTCTTTTTGGCCCAAAAACCCTTCAGAGCTGCCTTTTTCAGGGTTTACCTCTGTGTCCCTTTTGTTGAGTGATCTAGTGAGTCAACTTTTCTTCCCTTTCAGCCTTGACATTTGTCTTTTTGAAAGATAAACATCTCATTCATTGGATTTTGTAGCCTTCTTCAACATTTTCATTGATTTTTCTCTGTTGAGTGAAATTTGAAACCCATGCATTGCTTTCCTCTCCTCATCAGCTGAGTACAAACCCTGGTGAAGGTCATCAAAGGCCTACAGACCTCTTTGTCTTGATTTCGGTCAAGGTCATTGTTCTTCAATTTTTGATTTTGGGTGTGAAGTTTGCTTTTCTCTTTGATTGTTTCTTTTCTTTCACTTTTCGTTTTGAGTGCAACAAAAGGGTGTATTGTTTGTGTGACTTTTGCTTGTGCTAGATTGGCTTTCATTCATACCAAGAAAGATAACTAGCAAGATAAGCATTGTGTTGTATTGATCATCATCCATACGCAAACAATAACATAAAAAAAAAAAAAATTGCATGATTGATTGTGCATATTAGAAGGCATTTAAAAAAAGTTTTGCTTTACATCAGGATTTGATTGAGAAAAGAATTGTTTGAGGGCATTTCTTATTAGTGTTGGATTAGTGAAAGAACTCTCTCTCTCCCTTAGCTAGATGTTCATCGAAAGGAAATGATTGCTTATCATGTTCGATGCATTCTTTGGGTCTGAGTCATAATTCCATTTGTTTCACTTCCATGCACCCCTTTGCGTAAAGAACAACCACAAAAATCAATGCTAATTAAAAGTTATCTAGAACTTTTTCTTTTCTAGAATCCTCCACCAACAGTAGACTAGGCTTAGTACTTTGGATTAGGGCTGTGAGCATAACTCTCCAAAGTTTCTAAAACAAACAGTAGCATCCTGAGTTAGGGAGAGTAAATCCAGTTATCGTATAAGTCTGCCTGGGATCCCCCTCTCACATAGGGGTTACGCACGAGGTTGCATTCAGGTAAGCTATGGGGACTAACCCTCTGTGGTTTAACTGATTGTGGTGGTCAGATCGTATTATGGGGGTCACTTTGAGGTAAATCCACAATTACTGCGTGGAAGCCTTTTAGTTGATTTCGGGCTTGATACCCTGCCCGTACGTT
>ML784793.1:1066544-1094349 GCA_009831015.1 Picea engelmannii
ATCAAGGCCCTCCCTCGACGAGTCTATTCCTGTCGACTCCAACACATTATCCAGGAATTAGACTTAGAAACCAGTTAGTACTTTGGGACCTGCATGCCTCAATGGCAGGCCTCCTCACATTCGACAGTGGGTTTACATCATTGCCCCCTGATCGAATGATTCCACGGATGTTTGACCTCAGTTCATCTATTCACATTCGCTGCAATGTACTAGGGTACCTTGGGAATCATTGACATTAATGGTGATCTCCCTCACACTTGTTAACGGTTCACACCATTGGCCGGTAATCAAGTGGTTTCTACCATGTTCGACGTCAAGACATCTATTCACATGGTCAGATTCGTACCACATTGGGATTGGTATGAAGACCCTGGGTTGAGCCTTCACTTTGATACGTGCTTTGCCCAGGTTGCGATGGGATTTCTTTTGAACAATGACACATACACTGTTACATAGATCCACTTTGTATTGGTCATGGCTATGTCTTTTCATCTCGTAGATCCACTGTGTATTCTTCGTGGCTACGATCAGTTCATGTCATTAGAGTATAGATCCACATTGTATCTCTGGTGGCTATACCTTTTCTTATCAATACAATTATGGATCTGCAGTGTATTTTTATGGCAGCCATATCCTACTAAGTCTTAATCACCCAAGCATAGGTATGCCTGCCTTGGGTTTTGAAATATGCCATGATATTTGTTGGATGTTTGTGTGCAGCTTCCGTCAGGTTCTCCAAGTCTATACCCTTGCTTGAGCATCTACAAAGTATTTCAGTTATCAGTTGGTACCTTCTAACTTCACACTTTGGGGGGCATTCTGTTACACGTCAAAATTGCTCAGCTGGATAAGTGTCGCATTGTCCCTCTCGGTCGTTATAAGTGTCGCATCTTCCCTACAACTTTCGCAAGTGTCGCAAGTTGGTCACTAGTGTCGCAAATGATGTTCAAACATGTTGGCGTGACTACGACACTTGGGAGGTGCTTATAACATCTCACATGACTGATTTGAAGGAGGAGAACTGGTTCACTGGAATAAAATAACTCTTAACACCTGAAGAGGGCCTTTAATCAAGAGTTTTGAGGGTGAACGCTCCCCTGAAACAGCCTTAGGAGCATTGGCGCTCCCTTATAAGGCCTCAGGGAGCGTTATAACGCTTCCTCACCCTTCTGAAGGAGCGCTGCCCACTTCTGAAGCACTGGCACTCCCCTTAAGCTTCTCTAGGAGCGTTCTAGCGCTCTGATGCCCCTTTTGGAGGAGCGCTCCCTAATCTGGGTCAGTTGTTAGCCCGGTGAGGAGAATAAGGAAAATATCTTTCGAGATTAGGAGGCAGTTGTACTCGAATTCTTGGTTTCATCAAGAGATCCCTAATCTAAGGAGGAGGTTCCTAACCTGTTCTAAACATAACTCAAGAGGTTAAGCTCCTCTCAACCTATATAAACAGGCTCTATGATGGTGCTAAGGGGGGAAGAACTGAACTTATGAAACTTATGATCTTGGAGGAAACTTGCAATCAGTCAGAGGAAAGTAATCAGTGAAGCTGCTGTCATCCAGGTTGTGGAGCTTTCAGGCAAGGGTTAGACGAAGGGGACTTGACGAAGTTGTCACACTCGCATCTACGATTGTAAGCACTGCTGTCGTTATTCTCATTAATATGACACGCTTGGCCTATTTCTTTCTAGTTTGTGTCTAATGTCATATGAACTTATCACTAGTTGATAGATCTGTTTTCAAGCTAACATCAATAGAGTAGGAAGCGGTTGTATCTTGTCTTGTCCGCAGAACTCAGTGAGGAGCAAAGGATTGGAGCACAACTCGGAGCGTGCAGGGACAAATGTCGATTAAAAGGTACTTCTGTCATCCTTCCTTATCATGTGTTAGTTTAGATAGATTTGAAAGGAAGTCAGTGTCCATGATAAGTACTTTTTTGTCTAGGGTTAAGGTCAAGCTCTAGAGGTGATCTACCTGTCCGCAGGGAGATTTTCCTACAACACTTGGACTCTCTATCAAGAGTGGTTCGAGGAAGGAAATGATAAGGAGGTGATTGTTTCTCCCCTGAGCCATTGGAGAGTTCAATCTTTGGTTTTTTTCATAAAGAGAAAGATGAAAGACAAGAAAGGCTGCATGTAAAGGAGAAAGGTCGAGCTATAAGGAGATAGGTTGAGCAGTTAGTCCATGAAGAGAAACAAAATGAGTGGATCGAGACCAATAGAGGGAAGAATGCATGTGAAGTGTTTGACTAAATGCCCAAACGAGATGATCATGGATCGTTATGATGGATTGTCATAGCCATGAGGCTTCATCAATATGTGCGAAGGAGAGAGGATGATGACATAAGTGTCGAGATAGCAACAATGAAAAAAAATTAATGGATTTGAATGTAAATGGGCATACCACTGTAAGACCTGATTAGGTATGCATACCCCAGGTTTGGAATTTTCATTGGTAAAGTATAAACATAGATGTAGGTGATAGGGGGGAGCATGCAAGATTCCCAGATACCTTGACTTCGAGGGAGGTTTGGATAGATTTGGTCATGGGAAACCCCATGTCAATTTTAAAGGGGGGAATGTTAGGTTAAACTTGACTCGATGAAAGAGTCAAAGATATTAGGTCAACAATGGTGGTTTCAGGTACATGGTTTTGGTAGCTCGTGGTTTTAGAGCCCGTGGATTACATGAAAAAATCCTTTAAAAGGTTGTTGATACTCCATTGTAAATGTGTCTAGAGTTGAGTGATGAAGGCTCACTTGGTCGGGGCCAAGAGATTGGTCGGTTTCGTTGGGTTTGGCCAAGGGAAATAATATATCTATTGTTGATCATTTTTTTTTCGTAAGGGTTTTCCAGGGTAAATATCATGTGATTTATGTGTGTTGTTGCTATGTTATTGTTATTTTTCTCTCTCCCATGTTTTTATTTCCTAATAACTAGTATAGAGAAAGATTTTGGCTTCAGGGGGATGCCTTTGTTGCTAAGGGTTTGACTTGTTTTGGGCCTATGATATACATGGTCTAATGTCAATGCTACATAAGATGATGAAGAAAGATGGAGTGCCCCGTCCCTTGGACCTAAGTGTTTAGAAATAATTCATTGATTTTAGCTTCTCCGCTCAAGTTTGGGGATTTCAAGGGGGGCTTTCGCTAAGATTTACCATGTGAAATGAACACGGGTGAGAGAAGTTGTAGGAGCTAGAGCTATATATGACCAAGGATTTTGGTAGCACAAAGAGATCACTGGATGTACGAAGGTGAGAGGATGGAAACATAAGTGTCGAGATAGCAACAATGATAAAATATTTATTATAATGGAGTTGAAAATATTTATTTCATGCAAATGGGCATACAACTGTAAGATCGGGTTAGGAATGCGTACCCTTGGTATAGGTGATGGGGGGGACATGTTGGATTCCCAAATACCCTGGTTATAAACTTTTAGGGGGGTAGGGACAAGAGGTGAGCGATGCAAACTCACTTATCTATTTGACTGGATTTGGTCAAGGAAAACCCCAAGTCGAGTTTAAAGGGAGAATGCTATGTTAAAATTGACTCGGTGAAAGAGTCAAAGTTGTTAGGTCAACAATGGCAGTTTTGAGCACATGGTTTTGGTAGCCTCTGGTTTATAGTTCCCATGTATTGCATGTAATGAAGCCTTTAAAAGGATTATAATACTTCACTATAATGTGTCAAGAGCTTAGCAGTGGAGGCTCACTTGGCTAAGGCCAGGAGTTTGGTCAGCTTGGTCTGGTTTGACCAAGGACAATAATAGATCTATTGTTAGTTTGTTTTTTTGATAAGGGTTTTCTAGGGTAAATCTCGTGTGATTTATGTGTGCATGTTTCTATGTAATTCTTATTTTTATCTCTCTCACTTTTTTATTTCCTAATAAAAACAATATTAGGCAAAAGTTTAAAAAAAATCTCCACTACAACCTCCACTATTCATATAATAGGTTTTAACAGATAAAAAATTTGGGTAGGAAAAGTTTTTTTTTTCCGATGCTCATATTGATAACATGCATCAATGTGTGTTCACGTAACATGCACCATTGCATACATAAACTTAAAATCACTGGTGCTCGTATACTTATTACGCACTGGTTTCATCTTTTTTTTTTTCATATTTCGCATCGATGCTCGTTTAAATATTACGCAATGAGTTGTCCTTTTTTTGTTTTATGGCACATCGATACTCATATCATTTGTATGCATCGATGCCTATATTACCAAGTGCACCGGAGGGAAGTGAAATTTTGAACATTTGAGGTGAGATGGCAGTGTCATTCTTTGTTACTAAACATTGGTACATATATTATATCTAAAGTACCAGTTGTATTGTAATTATGTGCACCATAATATTTTGAAATGATAAATATAATCATATGTTATGTTCTTTAAAGTAATGATGCAGGAGCATCGCCAACACATCAAGCGAGCCAGCGCAGAAGCGGAGGACAGCTGGACAAGCCAGCACAAATTTTGAAAACACTTTGGAATTGTTGCGCAAATCTTAAATGAGCCATTAAGATGAGGCACACTTGTATATTGTAAATGGACCTTGAGCGGATAGCTCTCGTCCTTAGTAGGTAGACGACATTTAAAATAGTTAATGTAAAGTAGATAGAATTTAATTCTAGACTAGACAGTTGTAGAGCGCAAGAGGGAAACGGGATATAGACACCCTCATTGTGCATTGTAACATTATTCAGAAGCACTTGGAGCAAGAAGAAGCAGAGAGCTGTGTAAAAACACCCATGTACAGGCATTTGAATTAATAGAAAGCTTTGATTCAAATTCATGGTTTGTGTTGTTCTCTATGTATTGGTGTTGAATGATAGGCTCATGAACGTTTGCTTCCTCTTATACATTTGCTTTTATATGCTGTGTATGTGATTTCATGTATGAATTGAAGTCTAAGAGGGAGATGGAATGAGTTTCAATTGTTTCTCTATTTGAGCTAGAGAATTCCTGCAAGGAGTGCAGTTGAAGTGTCCGCAAGGAGTGCATTGACAGAGGGTTTAGCTAGAGATAGTTTTTGTTCTCATTCATCTAGAAGTGCAGTTGGGCACAGGAGCCATGCAAGGAGTGCGCAGGTCGGGTAAAAGTCTCAGGGTTGCGAACCTGAGTGAAGCATTTGACATACTGCTGCTGCAGGTGTGCGTAGAGTCAAGTGACTTCAACACTTCGACGTTGTTGAAGGTTTTCCACAAGGAGTGCGTGCAAGAGTTTTCTTGAAGGACTTGAGGTCGTGGGGAAAAGCTCAGGAGGGATAGGACCTTCGAATTTGTTGAAGGACGGCGTAGAAAAGTTGTGCCTTGAAGGTTGGCAAGAAGCATCACAAGTTTGCACATAGGTGGATAAGTTCTGTGGAAGAACACTTAGTCATTTCGTGGATTGCATAAGGAAGAATGGACAGTCGATATCTTCCAGGGAAAAATCAGCGAATCACCGTGAGCCGTTGGATCTCGCAGGGGTGCAGGGGGATACTGTAGATGTTCCCATAGTGTTTAAAGCTCAGAAGGGGCAGAGCCATTGATCCAAGCCAGCCAGGGGTGTTGGATTATTCGCGAAATCACCTATCGAGATTTCGTAAGAAAGGAATCAAAGATTTGGTAACGGGAGTTGCGAAATCACGATACGCGATATCCCGACGGCTATAAGTATAGTGTGGGGCCACATGAGTTGGTGGTGGACAAGTAGCACACTGTATCAGGGTTCGGGAAAAGTAAAGTCCCAAAACATTGGACATCAGGATTCGCGATCCCGCAAAATCCGAAATCTCGACGAGGTGACAAGACCGTTGAAAAGTCAAAGCCACGAGCTCATCGGAGTTTCGGCATATCGAGACTTAGGAGTTGGAGAACCGAGTTGCTCGACACTGCGAGTGCCGAGATCCCAATAGAGAAAGTCTCAACAAAGGAACGGAAGGGTCAGCATTGACTCATATCGGGTCTCGGAGATTCGAGAGTCCTACGCTTGATCACTAACCTCGCAAGGTTGTGAAGTCTGATTCCCCGATAAGTAAAGAGAGGGGGAGTCACGCAAAGAGATCTGTGGGTGCAGATTTCCCGATAGGGAAATAGAAGGACCGGTTAGTGTTCTTCGGGCCGAGGAAAGAGAAGATCCTGTGAGCAGGTGTGCCTACGGGTGCGACACTGCGTCAAGTAACGACGTGTTTTCACAATTTTTAGCATTTGATATAATGATTGCATTAATGTGTTATCCAACAAATTGCACCTTTGTTATTTATAACAATGTAAATCATCCATATATTAATTAATCAACAATGCAACATTTTACAACATTAGATGATGCAATAAAATGATAAACCTGTTTTATTATATATGAATAAGAGACCCCTAAGTAAGGTTGGAAACTCAAGTACTCAAAAACGTTATGATCAACCATTTTCTTCCTCATCATCCTATCTTATGTGCTGAATGGGTTCCATTTTTTTTCCTTTTTTGCAATAAATCAATTGAAAACTATTATTTCATGTGATAATTAAATTTGATGTACATAAAATAATAAATCAATGATTACATACCTCTAATGCACATTGTTGTTGGGATGACTCCTCCAGCGATGCAATTATGTTCATTTCTTTTACCGTCTCTTTGTACACTTTTTTAGACATCCCTACTGACATGTATTGGTTTTCCCCTCGTTTGTCCCTTGGGATTTGTATAATCTTCTTGAAAAATGAAAAGCACAATAATTTATTTTTTTAAATCGACATGAAAGTAAATATAGCAAGCAAAATTAATTTGGTAATTTTTAGGACATATTATAGAAAAACATGTTTAGTAATAATACTTTTTAAATGATTCATTTTTGTTATTGTAAGTTTTTTTTATTGCAAGTCTCACGGGTTTTGTTGACCATTGCTTCAAAAATGCTTCATGTAGTTTATATATAACCTTATTCTTGGAGTCATTGGGTTGATTTTTTTATTGTAAGTGGAAAGTATGTCTATACGTTTTTTCCACTATATCCCTAATAGCTTTGTAAAAAATGTTCCCCCTCTCGTTAATTACAACACCACTCTAGATGAATTGAGGACCAAGTCATCATCATTTACATCCTTCATAATTTTTATATTCTTAGAACAACATTACATTCCCTAGCTATCCATCTCTGCACAACATTAAAAAAATGTGAAATCAAGTTTTAAAAACATGTTAGCAATTAATGTTAAGAAATTTATTTTTGGTAAAAAGTCAAAGAAAAATTTCATGCTGATTACCTTTTGATCCACCTAAATCCTCTCTTTGCAACATTTCCATAAAGATTTTATGCTCTTTTACACTTAGATTGTGAACAATCTTATTGAGTTTCTTCAATTTTTTTCTCTGCATGACACGTCTTAACCAATGCATATCATTAATTTAAACCTATAGATAATTCACATATATTAAATTTTTAATGAAACTTAAAGAAATTGTCTTTTTTTCTTATTGGGATGAGATACCGTCACGCTTAATGCAATAAATTGTTTTCCTTGAACTTCTATCAACCATCTTCTATAAAAAAAATCCAAGAATCATCAGATATATAAATAATGAAATGTTTTTTTACCAAATAATATTTCAATGTATATAATAAAATAGTATGCATTGGTGCATTAAACATATTTATACACATTAGTATATGATTATCGTGTTGTTTTGAAATCGAAAAATGTTTTTTTACAAATTGTTATATTCATGCGGTGCTCTATAAAGTAATAGAAGCATTGATGTCTCATTACTGTTTATTGTGCATCACCGAACCTGTGAACAAATTTAAAACATGATGCTTTCGGTATTAAAAACAATGTTATTTACATTTTAAACTCAACTATGTTATTGACAGGAACATGCACATCGATGCACTATTTCTATACAATGTGCACCGCTAACTGTGAAAGCATTTTTTAAAAGACAACTAACGACAACATGGTTCGTAATCTAATGCAATGAGTGGTCCCATTACAACATATACTAAATGCCTCATATAGAAGTAAAGAAACCCTATACAAATATATTGCTTAAAAAAAATCTCCTTGTGAAATATAGAGAGGGTAACCAAGAGAAACAACAAGAAAGCTAGGGCTTCCAATACCGAGGTAACTATGAAACACTTTTATTTTTGTAAGAATGTACTAAAAATTGTTTGAATCAAATAGGGGAAATATCAATATGATCAATAGAATGAAATCACATACTTGAAATTTCTCCTCTGTAGATTTGTATGTAACCTAAGGTGATCCCTTACAAATTTAGCTTTTCAAAAAAATCTACAGACTCCAAATTCTTTGTTGGTAAATCTCTCTTGCACAAATCTCCCCTCTAATTTTTGGCAAAATAATGAAATAAGAGTTAAGGTTTTCATTTATAAACACATACATTTAGAAAATTGAAATTCCCGCTCATTTTTTCACTGTATATTTTGACGCATTGATGATAAACGCGTGTTGTTTTTTTTTGCAACTTACTTTTTCGATGCGCTATATAGTTTAAAGCGCGTAAACAATTTAATTGACAAAATACAAATGCAAACCTCTGCAATTAAAATATTGTGGAGGCAAAAATGGAGGTCAATCTTCGATGCCTCTCATAATTTAGCACACCAACATATTGTGTATATACAAATGCACCAATGTGTCATAAAATAATCAAGTGCACCGATAACTTTTAAAAGTCATTTGAAATTATGTTTGAAGTTAGATTGTTCTATGCTTCCCAAACTTTCTTTTAAGAATTTATTCATGTATTGATGATGGTTTTGGCTTAAATGCAAAAAAAATAAAAAATAAAAATAAAAACATTATAATATCAAATGACCAATTCTTCATATTCCAGCTCATTCCATATAGTTGCAAGTTCTTCAAGTTCTCCCCCACTGTTTGCAGTAAGTATATATATATATTTTTAATTCATTTATCTAATCAAATTTATGTTATTTATGCATGGGCATTTGAATAATTTTTCATTGAATTTTGCAGGATCGTGATTCGAGATCGAGTTCAGATACACAAGATATTCCACCATTCTAAAAATGTCACAAGTTCTTATCAAGAGAAAGATACCGTAAGAAGATGCTTGATGAAAGTGGACAAATGCTTATCTTGCCAAATGTGACATGTCATCTTACAACAACCAACCTGAGTCAATGGTATTACACCATGAATTGGATCTTTTTTATGACACCCCAATAGTATGTGGTTGTTCAAAATGTAAAGGGTTGAAGGAGAACCCTCGACNTGCTTATCTTGCCAAATGTGACATGTCATCTTACAACAACCAACCTGAGTCAATGGTATTACACCATGAATTGGATCTTTTTTATGACACCCCAATAGTATGTGGTTGTTCAAAATGTAAAGGGTTGAAGGAGAACCCTCGACATGTCACATTGTCCCATTATATTTCTACCCAAAGTTGACGGTCTAATACCTCCCATTGCAATCAGTAATCCAATAGGTGATATAGAAAAGACACGTAGGAACACTTCCATATGCTTCTTTGATTCCACAGCAAGCCAAACCTGTGAAGCACATCGTACGATTTTTTTTTAAATGTAAAAAAGGCCAAATTTAAGCCCAAATTTAAATTTTAATCGGATGAAATTGAAAATAAGAAGGTAACAAAAAATTTACCTAGTCTCTTCTCGCATGATGAGACTTAGTTTTACCGTAGAGAAAAAATGAAAATGTGCACTATTTTCCAAAATTTGAAAATGAATGGAATCTATCGGTAAAGCTATCGAACTGAGGGAGCAACATTGTAGAGCACTGCAAACGGGGTGGGCATAGAAGGAGTGTGAGCATTGGTGCTTGAGTGAGTGGTTGGAAGCATAGAAGGAAATGTGATAATAAAATTTAGTTTGGTAAAAAAAATTATTTTACCCTAACATAATGCACCTGACAATAAGACGCATCAGAATGCACTAGTACACTTTATTTATTTTACCCTATTGTGTTGTGCCATATAGTAAGATGCACCGATGCGTGGTAGTATGAGTAATGCACTTATTGGATTTTTGGTTATATGTTAAAAATATTCGAATCTATAGTACTATTAAGCGCACCATTATTATTGTTTGGTGTGCCACTATTGTGTATGCACCGATGTGGTTAGGTTTTCTCAATGCATTAGAATTTTTTTTTTTTTTTTTTTTATTTATTTATTTTTTTATTTTTTTTTTGAATAACCAATTGTTCTAACCTATTCTCATTCGTCCTTCATATGTGCACCAATTCCCTTAATTTAGTGTGGAGTACCGATATGCATTTTATTTTATTTTTTTAATTAAAAATTATATTTTAGCATTTTATATTAATAATGGTTATCAGTGTGCCTTATTAGTTAAACACTGGGGCATTATGTTTGTGAGTGCACCAGTGCATTTGTTAGATTTCAGTGCACCAATGTAAAAACCCCCACAAAAACCTCCATCCACCTGCCTTTGCTAACAAACTCTGCTATGAATAGAGAAGGGATGCATTTTTCAAAGAGGTTCCCTAAAAACCTACGCTACAAGGTGTTGTCCTTGTAGTACATGTACCTTCAGGTATATTAGAAGCTCCCTATGTGCACATGAAACCAACCTTACATTATCTTATCAACCATCCTATTGCTATAGTACACCGAGAACAACAATCGAGGAGATCACTCTCACATACTAGGGAATCAGGTAGTATGGTTAAGGGTACAATCTATCCTCATTAATTGGTGCCATGAAAGATTTGACTGAGTGTTATTGTTCAAACTTGTAATACCCTAGGTTAATCCTTAGTGTAATTGTACATATGTTTTATAGGCTGGTGAACCAAGATATTATAGGACAAAGTGCCTATGTGATTATTAGGATGGAGAGCTTGGATTGCTAAAAGGCCAGCATGCCTATTATTGTAATATGTAAACACTCATACTGTTAATAAAATACATCACTGCTACATACCAAACCAACAAGAGAGATGGGGGGATAAAATCCACTAGGAAGGGAAAGGGGAGATAAGAGTCTAGGAAAGGGATAAGCTAAGGGGGATCAAGCCCAATAAAATATTGTATTAATATTCCTTAAAGCTAAAGTTATGGATATGAATATATCCTAAGTTTCTTAAGTGGGGACAAGTGCATTCATTGAGTGCCATGTGTCATAAAAGGTACATGCATTTATAAGATGGACATTTAGTGTATTTCTCAGCATTTCTGGATGAGGATTCCATCATTCTCTCCTATCATCCCTGGTACACTATGATTTCCATTGCAGTACATGTACTTGATATGGTTTATGCTAAAGAGGTAGGTTGTCAGGCCCATGGTCGAAGAGGTGGGTTGTCAGGCTCATGGTCAAAGAAGCAGGTTGTCAGGCTCTGTTGGCATAGGGGAAGACTCAGGGTTCAACGCTACAACAACGCACCAACAAAACCCTAACTACTGGCCCTTTCGAAAACACCTGCGAAGCAGGTGAAGTCTCACCCGAGGTAGAGGCAGGGGTGGTTGCAGGACTCAAGTGATTGCAACCTTATCTGGGACATAGATTTGTGATTAAAACACTTAAACAAGCACTTAGCAGATATCAATCATTAGTATTTAATCCTTATTCACATCACAGGTCAAAACCCTAATTACAAAACAATGCAGTATTCAACTAGGTCTAACACATAAGAGAACTTAGCACATATGAATAGATCATATCTACATTCATCTACATTACCAAGCACTAAGCATCCATAAGATTAGCTAACATACATAAAGAGATAAGCACTAAGAATAAATCACATCAGTAAATTAAAGCACAAAGCAGCCATGACACAACATATACATGGTTCACCCCAGCCCGGGGCTACGCCCACCAACTCTTCTGCTTATTTATTATCTTTTGTCAATCTTCTTACATGCACAAAGCATCAAGACTAACTCCACATAGGACAGGATATATGCGCGCGCCTCACCAGATCCTCCTTCCCTGAGTTAGGTCAAGGCACAAAGCTTTCTTACAATCTGTTACACGAAGCCTCTTACAAATTACTTGCACTTAGCTCTGCAAGTCTTAACACACAGTATGCACAAAGCCTCTAGATCCGCACTAAGTCGATTCTACTAGGTCTAGTATGTCTTACATCGCCTAGGTATCTATTTATACATTACAAAATGGGCCTAAATATGGGTAAACCCATGGGGCGACATCCCCATACCCGTTACATAGACCCAAAACCCAAAAAGTACACAAAAGGTGGCGAGATCCCACGATCTCCGCTTCGCCTGGCACTCCAACTTCGACCATCATGTTGAAGTCCCAAAGTGGTCAAAACACGACCAAGGTTCTCCAAAATTTGGTCGAGGGCCAACATGCACCCAACACTCACCTGTGACACGTCCTGAGTCACTTTGATCTTGGTAGCTCTACCTCAAAAGCCTCGATCTTGGCTCGAGTTGCTTCCACCTACTTCTTTGCCAGGGTCTCTTGTTCAACGAACTCTTGAATAACTACCTCGTTCATAGGTTCCTCTAAGCGTTGTTCTACTGAAGTGACTATTTGTTCCAGCTCTACTCCTCATCCTTCAATCTCTTCAAACAATAGGCAAGCTGCATCCTGGACTGGATGGAGCTTCTGAGTTACTTCCATGACTCTGCTTTGTATGGTATGGACCTGTTGTTGAGCTGTGAGTTGTTCTTGGGATCTTTTCATCCTTTCAATTGCTGATAGGAGTTTCAACTGCACTTGTACTTCTGCTGCTTGTTGCTTTGCTTCCTGGAGCTGTGACTCTAGTGTCTTCAGTTCAGGGTCCTCGGTCAGTCGCTCATAAATATGCACACTGTGACTGCTTATCTATTTACATTCCACGGCTAATTCTTTGATCCTTTCAACTGTGCTCCAGGCAGTTACTTCTCTCTGGTCTCACACTTCCTGTGGAGTGCTTGGCACTGTTTGTAAATCTAGTTCTGCGACTCTCTGTCGAAGCTATTGAATGGGTTCAAAAAGTTTTGCCACTTGATTTTCTACTGGGTTTTCCTCCATTTTCTCTAAGCCTGTCACAGAGCGAAGTTCTTTGTTGACTGTTTCTTTAACTCTGGCCTGCTCCGTGAGGAGTTGTTCTTTCTCCTATTGGATTTGCGCTCTATCCTCTATGAACTTCACTTGAAGGGTGTCTTTTTCCCGTTTCACAACTCGGTGTTGCTCTATGACTTCCTCTTGTACTTGTTTCAGGGCCTCTGTGGCTTGCTCTTTTTCCTCTTGGAAATGATGAAGGTGAGCTTCAGTCGCATCTACGATTCTGCATAGTTGGGCAGGCTCATCTCCTAGCTCCATTCCTTCTGATAGAAGTGGTGCAATAGACACTGCATGGCTCGAATACAGGGCCTTTTGTACCCCTTTGAGTTCTACCTCGACTTGGTCATACATGGTCTCTTGTTTTGCTTCCATTTTCTGCAAAATCTCCTCCAAGGCATCTGATATAGCTGCAATGATGAATTCGAAGTCATCAATTGTGAGCACATTCCACGACTTCATTCTATTCGCGCAACTCTTCTTTCTAGATGAGGGTTTATGTGGAGAAACCTTTCTTTTCTTGGAGGTTTTAGTCTCATCAATGGGATTTCTATGTGGTGTTACTTCACTTTGCTTCTTCTTATCTTCTTTTCCTTTGTTCTCTTCTTTATCCACTTCATCATCTCCTCCTTTGCTAGGTGAATCAGATGTAGTATTTTTTGATGTGATCTGTATTTCCTGTACATCTTGATTCTTTTTCTTTCTGCTACTACTAGGTGCATCATACTCCTCGCGAGTAACCACCAAATTTCCAATAAGGTCGGGGTCGGACAGTTCTGCATGGTCGACTGGTATAAGGAACCTTGTGGTCCATTCCTTAGTGATTTCTTCCAGGTCCTCTTCTTTGAGCTTGTAGTAGGAATAAAGATCTTCTTTTCTTTCATTGGTGCACGCAGTGATATAAATGAAGTGCTTATCTGCATGAAAATTCATAAGAGGCCTGAACCTATCCAGGGTGTTCGGTGTCATACAAGGAACGGAATCAATAGCCCTCTTCAATTGCAAGTAGTAGGTATGGAATACTACGTTTGACTGCCATTGTTTCCCCATATCACTCAAATACCATAGCGTGGTGAACTTCGCAGCAAGAGGCTTAGACAGCTCAATGTCAGGGAAGGTCGCACCTTCCGACATCTCCCAAGTAGTAAACGTGATGAGGATCAACATCCAGCTAAAATGGAACTCATAGCCCTGATCTTGAGCTTTGCGGCAATCCACTTCTAACTGGTTGACTAAGTAACTATCCTAGTTCATCTGGAGTCCTTCCACGCATTTTCCAGCGAGGTCAATGACAAACCCTGTGACTTGCGTGGGTCTGTTCTTTCTTACTAGATTTCCTGCAATCAAATGGCATGCCAGGTGCACTGCGCCATCCTGGATGGAGGCTACCTTGTAGCCTCACGTCCTATTTTCTACATCGTCGTAAGTGTCTTTAATCTTTTTTGCCAGGGCGCGGTCTGCATCCTTCCCTGGGTAAAAGTTATGCGGGTTTGGTCCCTGCATGCTCAATCCAATGATCCTATGGATCAGTGCCATATCGACGGTGATACGCTTGTCCAACCATAGATAACCACCATGGAAGCATGGCAACAGGAGCTTAACGCACGCGTTAACTTCTTGGTGCCTTCCAAAATGTGGTATCTTCATCATGTTCAAAATAGTGAACCTCGCGATGTTCATAATCCATTGTTGGGGGACGATCTTCGAATTCTTCCCCTTCGTCTTGGTCAGATATCTGTGAGGCATGAGCATGCCATAGCTCTTGTGGTCTCCTAGATAATAATCGTTAATCTTCAAGGTCGGGATCCTCTCTAGCTGCGCTCTGACTGCCTGTATTACCTTCGAGAGGTACGTAGTGATAACTGTGTAGTCGAAGTCCCTCGGGATACTGTCACAACTCATTACACCGACTAGGGGTGGGATGTAGTCAGGTAGGATAGACAAGAGTAACTTCACATTCTCCAAGTCATCTTGATGCTTGGTTCTTTTCTCGGTCGTAGCTCGGGATGGTCAAGATCCACGAGCAGTCGATGGAGAGGCTTGCACTCTTCGTGTTGATGAATCTTGTATGCCTATAGACATGACCTTCTCAGCCATGAGGTCAATGAGTATCTCCTTTATAGACTCTTCTACTGCGCTAAGTTCTTCGGACATACACTCTCATGGATGAATATCTCGGGTTGGTGATCAAACACTCAATGAAATCAGATCTATGGTGAAGTCACAATAAACACTGCGTGAAAGAAACTGGTTCTCTAGGGGCTCCAATAATCACAAATGGAAAAAGTGTTCATGGTGGGACATGCGTTAGACTGAAATAGGCAACGAAGTAACAGACTCTTCCAATGGGTGGGGATGCCTCGATCAATGCGATTTCAACTGTTACAGCGTGGTCCCAACGGTCCAATGGCGAGATTTTGGTCCATAACTTCTTTTCTAGCCATTCTGGAGCATGTTTCTAATGGTCAGGATGCCTCCAACGATCATATTGCTTCGCCATGGCGAAGTGCCAATGTGCACTGTACTGGGAACCTTCCTTTTGCAAAACCTTCTCTGGAACTTCCTATAATTTTTCTAACTTTTCTTTCTTCTTGCTGATCTTTCTAGCCTTCTTCCCTGTAATCTGAGTTACTGGGTTCCTCTTTCCATTCTGATTCTTATCTTCTCTTGTCATAGTAACTTCACGTTGCTGAAAATCTTTCATAGGGTTCAAAGGTAATACTTCTTCTTTTATTGTCTTTGGGGTAGATGCTCTACTCTCATGCATGGATAGATTCTTTGAGTCTTCTTGCGTTATTTCTACTTTGACAACTAGGTCGCCATCCCTAAGTTGCTTCAACTTGTCCTTCTGTTCTTCTATTAAGCGCTCTATTCTTCTAGTTATGAAATCCTTTAATTCTTGCTTTTTCTGTTCTATATCTTCTTCTTCTTCTTTCCTTCGGATATGATCCTTCTCAATCCAAGTCTTTCCCAACAGAACTGGAAAAGGGGTGTTGTTCTCAACAAACTTAATAACCTCGAATTCTTCTTCTGTCAATGTTCCATGAGCAATCATAGGTATATGAGTAAGTCTTCCACATAGGGTTATCATCTTTCCTTTAAAAAATATTATTCCTCCCAATGAAGGAACCATAGCAGGCTTTCCTAAGATTTCCCAAGTTCTTTATGTCATAATGTTCACCTGTGTTTCTTCATCCAAAGTACAGTCTATGTCGAAGTCTCCTATTCTTTCTTCTATTTTCTCTTTATCTTTCATGATCTCTGATAAACTGTCATCTTTATGCTCATTCATTATTTCTTTTATCTGCAATAAGATAGCCTCTGATTCTTTCTAGTTCTGTGGTATATTCTTATCTTCTTGACCTTCTTCAAGGTTTTCTTGTTCCATATTCATGTTTTCAACTTTGGCAATGATTCTAGGGCAATCCAAAACTGCATGTCCAGTAGCTTTACAACAGAGGCAAACTTGACCTCTACCAGGGCATTCCTTAGCAAGATGTCCCGGTCTCCTACAACTATAACAAAGAGTCAATCCTCTCTTTTTCTTAAATGATCCCCAACCATTCCTGTACTACGCACTGGGATCACAGTGATGTACCCATGAAAAAATATTTCTAGGATCCTGCATCCACTTGTTAGTCCAACAATTTTTTCTATGCATAGGAATAACATATCTTTCACTATTTCTATCAGATCTATTCATATCAAATCTTCTTTCTTCTATCTGTGCCCTAGTTTTCAGACTAGGACAAAATCTATCAAACATACCTAGATCCATTCTTTCGAAGTAAAAATTTCCACTTATATTACCTTTATCAGGGCACAAAGCTTTATGATCTTACCTCTTTTCTTCAGATTGAGCTTCTCTTTTTAGCACAAAGCTTTCAAAGTCAAACAGACTACTGCGCACTACAACAACAAATCTTCATACAGAAATTCACAAATCAAGTAGACCTCTGTGCACTATAGCGACAGATCTACGCACTGAGCTTTCTTTTCTTCAGTTCCCAGCAGTCACAATTTCAGGTCCCGGCAACAGAACCATTTGTTGGCATAGGGGTAGACCCGAGGTTCAACGCTACAACAACACACCAATAAAACCCTAACTACCGACCCTTTTGGAAACACCTACGAAGCAGATGAAGTCTAACCCTAGGTAGAGGCAGGGGTGGTTGCAGGACTCAAGTGTCTGCAACCTTAGCTAGGACACAGATCTGTGATTACAACACTTAAACAAGCACTTAGAAGATATCAATCATTAGTATTTAATCCTTATTCACATCGCAGGTCAAAACCCTAATTATAGAACAACGCAGTATTCAACTAGGTCTAACACATCAGGGCACTTAGCACATATGAATAGATCAGATCTACATTCATCTACATCACCAAGAACTAAGCATCTATAAGATTAGCTAACATACATAAATATCTAAGCACTAAGCATAAACCACATCAGTAACTTAAAGCACAAAGAAGCCATGACACAACATATACATGGTTCACCTCCAGCCTGGGGCTACGTACACCAAATCTTCTGCTTCTTTATGATCTTATGTCCATCTTATTACATGCACAAAGTGTCAGGACCAACTGCACATAGGACAAGAGATCTGCGCACACCTCGCTAGATCCTCCTTCCCCGAGTTAGGTCAAGGCACAAATCCTTCTTACAATATGTTACACAAAGCCTCTTACAAATTGCTTGCACTTATCTCTACAAGTCTTAACACACAGTATGCACAAAGCCTCTAGATCTGCACTAAGATAATTCTACTAGGTCTAGTATGTCTTACATCGCCTAGGTATCTATTTATACATTACAAAATGGGCCTAAACATGGGTAAACCCATGGGTCGACATCCCTATACCCATTACATAGACCCAAAACCCAAAAAGTCCACAAAAGGTGGCGAGATCTCGTGATATCCGCTTCTCCTGACGCTCCGACTTCAACCAGCATGTCGAAGTCCCAAAGTGGTCAAAACATGACCAAGGTTCTCCAAAATTTGGTCGAGGGCCAACAGGCTCATGAGCATGCTCTCCAGGTGAAAGAACTATTGGGACTTCATTTCCAAGTTACCAAGATGTAGCTACATGGATCTGAGACTCCCTGTCCAGCCAGTTGTTGAAGCCCCAAAAGGGAAGTGGGGTATCCGAAGGAATGTTGAGCAGAGAAGGGGAACACTTCCTAGGGTGGGACATGCATGTAGTGGATGAGGGATTGCAGGTTGGTTGCTAGAGTTGGCATCTGACTCTAAGAATTGTTGTTGATTATCATAACTTAGATTGGCTTAGAAATTCCTTTGCCTAGGTAGAGTTTAGCCCCAACTCGGGGGTGACCCACTACTGAGATTATAAGCAGTGTGGTCTATGGCTGGGAGGAATGTGGAAGGTCTTCATGCAACTGGTGTTTATTTCATGAGATAAGTGTTTATCATGTGCTTATTTCAATTACTGTGTGTGTAATTATGAGTTTTCTATTATGGAATATTTGTTATTAATTCTATGTATAAATTGTTGTTGTTGTGTGTTGTTTTTATTCCACATAACTCTGTTCATATGCAGAGAATCTATTTAATTAAATGGTATAAGAGGATATTTGTTGAGTTTCTCGTAATGGGGACATTATAGAGCATATCAATAGATTTAATGGTATCAGAGCGATAATTGGGACAGTTTTATGTGGCGTGGCTAGCCTGGGTGGCTGGGAGCGTTACAAAGTGGTATCAGAGAACCAATTTTCAACACTGATCTTGCATGGACCCAATTAACAAAGCACAGGGTGAAAAATTTCTGAAATGTAGTTGCAAAGGATGTCTGCAATTCGTTTTTTGAAATTACAATAGTGAAATTGAGAAGAATTTCACAAGTAGGTTAGGGAAATTTAACCAGAGAATGGAAATTTTCAAATTTTATTGGTAGAATGAACAAATTCAGGTCTGTAGATGGCTGATAGATGGTCTAATTTTGAGTTATAGTGTTTTCGTGGTGAAATCAGGAGCAACTGGGTGAAATTGGGCAAAAGCCCCAATTTCTGTTGTTAAATTCAGGTGGAATTTGGGAAATTTAGTCTAGGGATGAGATATTCCTGATTTATAATCTTTGTCTGAACAAATTCAGACCTGTAATTGGTCAAATTTGAAGTTACAGTAAGGCCATGGAAAACTGGGCAAAAATTGGTTAAATATATTTCCAATTAGTGGGTGAATTGAATGGAATCCATTCTAGGAATATCAACCAGTGGTGCACATGAGAAATTGATCACTACAATGGTTGAATGAGTGTTTAGTAGGATGAATTGGCCTAAATTTTGGAAGTTGCAGTGCGCCATGGTTAAATTAGGTGAAATTAGGAGAAATTGGGCAAAAGCCCCAATTTCCACAGATGAATTCATGAGGATTTCGATGCACATGAATCAAATTACAGGTACAATGGTTGAATTCATATGCAAAAGACCAAAATTGGTTCTATTGATCTTGGTCACAAATATCTAATGGCGGCCAAAAATAAATTTCAAAATTAAGCGGAATTAGGCATTTTTGGGTATTTTGGAAAAAATTGAAATTAGGGGAAATTGGAAAAATTTTGGTATTTTTCCGTACGCTGACATCAACATGACATGGGGGAAACATGTCAAATGATGTGGCGAAAGGTTGAAGTGTATTTTGATAGTGGCGGATACATGGTGGCAATGGGTTCTAGGTGGCAGTTGATGTGGAGACATGTGACATACCAACTGTCAGTCCCACAAAACCGCGGTAAGAAGTGGAAAAATGGTTAAGTGTTGAGACTTTTCGGATGGACTTATGAAAGGAAGGTTACAAGATTATGATTCCATGAGTCCGTGTAGATGGAAAAATGGTTAAATGTTGATATTTCTCAGAGAGAATTATGAAAGGAAGATTACAAGATTATAAGTCCGTGAGTCTGCGTAGATGGAAAAATGGTTAAGTGTTGAGACTTCTTGGACAAACTTATGAAAGGAAGGTTACAAGATTATGAGTCCACGAGTTTGTGAGTCTGTGAAGGAAAAATAATCTAAGTATTGGTGGCGAGTTCATGGAAGGTATGAATATAGGCTACGAGTCCGTGAGTCCACCACCTGCGAGCCCGTGAATACAATAAAGTTTCTAAGAATGTGAAGCTTAGGGTTGAGTGCAAAAAAGGCCAAGGATCGATATGCCAAGGTCCGATGCCCAGGTGGACTCGAATGCCACGATAGCATCCCATCCAGCATAAGAAAACTAAACTTATCTAAAATTAAGGAAAGTTATTGGAAAGTTTCGGTGTAACTTTCCAAGTTATGTTTTTGTAGGGCATTTTTGAGTCCCAAAACAGTGTTTTTAGCTACTCGAAAAATGTGCACCCGAGGTTAATTTTTGTAGATCAAATTAAATATCTCAATGATATATTTATAACAGTGTATCCCATTCGTCAAACAGAGTTAGGATGAGTGATTTAGAACCCTTACAATGGAGAGTAAATTTTAAGCCCTAGTTAACTTCTGAAGGCCATAACTTTCTGCTCAGGAATCAAATTGAGGAACAAGAGAAATCTATGGAAATATATTGAGCCATAGAACACATTCATGGAGATAAATTTAGAAGTATAGAAACACAAAAAAAATGCACAGGAGGGGGGTAGAAGGTACCTGCAACATTCAGGGCTAGAAGTACTAATTGGCATGAAGCTTCAATATGATGTATTTAACATCTTGGAGCTCAAATGAAGATAAAAATTGCCCATAATGTCCAACATATGGTCATGAAGGAACCCAATTGAGATCCTATCAAATTGTCAAAGGAGCTAGTGTAAGGATGCTTAAGAATAATTTAGAGTTGCATAGGGTTGAAAGGTGATCAAAAGGAGTTTTTGGGTAATAATCAAATGACTATAACTCTTTGCTCAAAACTCAGAATTGAGCAAGAAAGTATTCATTGGAAAGGTATTGGACTAAGGAGTCCATGTAATCACCCAAAATTGTGATATAAGCAACAAAATTCACATGAATTCAGAAAGAATATTTCTGGTGACCATAAAGGGGAAAACTTGTGCATATGTTACCAAAATTATCTGCTTGCTTTAACCATAATTTTTAGAATTGTTATCTTATATAATAATTGTGTTGCAAAAAGAGATTAAGGTTGATAATAAATCGTAGCAAATTTTCTCTAGCAAATTGGTATCTTCAAGTATGAGGAACAAGACAGAGTTAGTTCTTCAAAATGGGGAATGAATGCTTGAGGAAGCTACCAGTTGAAGATGACTTTACTCAGTGAGTAATATAAGGGACTTTCAATAGAACTATGATTGGAAAAAAAGAATTCCAGATGCCAATTTCACATACCATATGGGGATGCTAGGTCAGAAAACCATTTGCAATACATGAGAGATGTAAATTCATAAGTTCATATGGTGATTGATGGAAAACCATTTGGAATAAGTTCATATGGTGATGCAAAGAATGGGAGTATAGACGTATGATTTTATAGAATATGAGAGACTCTGGAACTGATATCATGAATGTGCAGAGGAACTTGAAAAACTAAATGTTATGTCAAGAATAACTCACAAGATAATCAAAGGCCAAGACTGAAGAATGTTAGGGTATGAGTTTGGGTGCAACCATAAAATCTTGGGAAGCCACTACAGGAAATCCACTCATGTTAATAATATTTCTCAATGGAATCTAAGCATAAGAGTAGATCATATAATGAATGAAATAGCAAAATTCCATTCACTCCCAACGAAGCCAATTTACAGATAAGGCAAGACATTAAGGGCATAACATTTCAAAAAGGATTGATATGTCAAGATGTCAGTCTCTTCATAAAGGAAGAAAGAGTATATGCTTGGAGATAAGGATAACATCTCCACGGAACAGTCACATAGTTTGGAGGTAGTACTTCCATCATGGTTATTAGAGTAGCGTAGTGGAAGCATGGTATGAATATCACCACTTCAAGGGTGAAGAAATGAAGTTGCATATAAGTAAAAAGTGCCATTAGATGCATAAATCAATATACTATGTGCAGATTGGGTCTTGAATGATGCAATCAAGCTCCTAGTAGAGGAATTCCACAAAGCTAAGTGTATTAGAGACTAGATGAAGTTCAGGAGTAATTTAAGATAGTGGAAAAGTACCATTAGATGGATACCAAGTTATACAAAGTCTTCTGCAACATTCGAGGAACTGTGACAACAATAAATTAAAAAAAAAATGTTGAGTACATTCCAAAGCAATGAGTGCATTGTCAAGGTACATTGGGATGTCAATCAAAAAGGATTCAAGTATGGAGATGATTTTTTTGAAAAGAAATCAATAAGGAACCATGAATAAGAAAAATGATTCTATGCTTGGTATAGAATGCAAAAGAAATAATATCTAGTGTGGTAAAGGCTATATTTTATTTCTTTTGCATTCTATACCAATATTATTAAAGGCTAGAGGCATGTAATAACTATAAAAGTTGCTTGGATTTGAATGCATACATGTGATGTAATAGCATATTATGGATTTGTTGGTTATGAGCTAATAACCAAAGCAGTAAAATGGTATGACCCTATTATAGGAATGAATACTAGTAATGCTCTTCATGTATAAGGCCATGGCTTTGCTGGATATGGAAAGGATTTAGTGCCACACAAGTATCCAAGGAAAATTTCTTACTACTAAATAATGTTTGGACTACAACCTTTTTGCTAACACTAATGAACACCACATAATTATATTCTTGGTGTAGTGTTTAGGTCGAAAAGCAAGGCATCCAAATAGTTGAACAAGCAATAAAAGTGTATGGGGAATGTGTTGAGGCATTGGCAATACTTTCCCATTATGAATGCATGCATATATGATATATATGATATATGCATGTATATATGATATTAATGGGAAATGATTGTGTTAACAACTAAAATGATGTCATTATTACTAACTCATGAGGTTGAGAACAGAGTAAAACCTTGGAAATTGATAATATATATGCAAAGAATTATATTTTCATTCTATTTAATAAATAGATTGTTAGTGGTGATTGAATTGTTAAATATAAACAATTCTAACATCACTTTGTAAACTTTGAAATTGTTACAATGCAAGTATATAGTATATTATGCAAGAAGCACTAGTAATCTATTGGTTGAATGTAAGATGACAACATTGCAGGAAAAGTAGTCCCAAGTATGGTGTTGCAGACGACCATAATAAAGACTGATGCCTATTGTTGCAACAACCACGGAAATTATGAGATATAATTTCATATTTTGGGAAAAAGTTGAATTTACTTGTGAAATAAATTTGAATTTATAAATGAAGTTTTATAATGTTGTCTCATAATGAATGTATGTGTGTGACACAAATGAGATAATATTTATTGAAGCTGGAATGATTGGGAAGAAATGCTACTATTGGGACACTGAAGTCCTATGATTGTCAAAAATACAAATCCTTAGTGGGGATCTGGAGATGAACTGATGCTCTCCTTGTGTGTGAAATCCTTGGAAAGATTGATCGTTGAAGGACTATACATCAGTGAAAGGATTCCTAAGCCTAGAAGGGTGAGTGAAACAAAGAAGACACAACTCAAGAATGGTACAATGATTGAATTCTTTCCTGAAGCAACTCGGTGGAATAGAGCAAAGAACTTCTAGCTGAAATATGAAGACATGAATATGATGCTTGATAAGAAGAGCACCAGAAGGATAACAAGCTTCCATAGCAAAGGCATGGAGCCTTTTGAAGAATTTTCAATGTACATGTCTATAATGCACCGAGGATAGTGCATAAATAATGGGGAGGGGAATGTGATACCCCAGGTTAATCCCCAGTGTAATTGTACATATGTTTTATAGGATGGTGAGCCAATATATTATAGGACAGAGTGCCTATGTGATTATTAGGTTAGAGAGCCTGGATTGCTAAAAGGACAGTGTGCCTATTATTGTAATATGTAAACACTCATATTAATAATAAAATACA
The DNA here is from genome assembly GCA_009831015.1 of Picea engelmannii. Taxonomy (NCBI): domain Eukaryota; kingdom Viridiplantae; phylum Streptophyta; class Pinopsida; order Pinales; family Pinaceae; genus Picea; species Picea engelmannii. Next base: position 1,090,558 of record ML784793.1, read on the forward strand.
TCACTGCTGCAGATCGTCCCAACAAGAGAGATGGGAGATAAACTCCACTAGAAAGGGAAAGGGGGGCTAAGAGTCTAGGAAAGGGCTAAGCTAAGGAGGCTCAAGCCCAATGGAATATTGTAATAATATTCATTAAAGCTAAAGTTATGAATATGAATATTTCCTAAGTTTCTAAAGTGGGGACAAGTGCATTCCTTGAGTGCCATGTGTAATAAAAGGCACATGCATTTATAAGAGGGAGATTTAGTTAATTTCCCATCATTCCGGGAGGAGGATTCCATCATTCTCTCCTTTCATCCCTGGTACACTATGGTTTCCATTGCGATACTTGTACTTGATATGGTTGCTGCTGAAGAGGCGGGTTTTCAGGACCGTGGTCGAAGAGGCGGGTCTCCAGGCCCATGGTCAAAGAAGTAGTTTGTTAGGCCTATGAGCATTCTCTCCAGGTGAGAGAACTGCTGGGAATTAATTTCCAAGGTGCCAAGTTGTAGCTACAGGGATCTGAGACTCCCTATCCAACTTGTTGTTGAAGTCCTAGAAGGGAAGTGAGGTAGTCGAAGGACTGTTGAACAGAGAAGGGGCACACTTCCTAGGGTGGGAAAATCATGTGGGGCATGAGGGACTGTAGGATGGTTTCTAGAGTTGGCACCTGAATTTGAGAATTGCTTCTGATTGACAGACCTTAAACTGGGTTAGAACTTCCTTTCCCAGGTAGAGTTTAGCCCCAGCTCGGGGTTGAACCATTGCTGAGATTATGAGAAATGTGGTCTATGACTGGGAAGAACGTGGAAGGTCTGCATGCAATTGGTGTTTATTTCATGAGATAAGTGTCTATCATGTGCTTATTCCAATTACTGTGTGTGTAATTATGAGTTTTCTAGTATGGAATCTTTGTTATTAATTATATGTATGAATTGTTGTTGTTGTGTGTTGTTTTTATTCTGTATAACTCTGTTCATATGTAGAGAATATATTTAATTAAATGGAATCAGAGGATATTTTTTGAGTTTCTGGTAATGGGGATATTACAGAGCATGTCAGTAAATTGAATGGTATCAGAGTGGTAATTGGGAGAGTTTTGTGTGGCATGGGCCTAGCCTAGGTGGCTGGGGACATTACAAAACTCCTCTAGTGTATCAGGAAATTGTAACACTTGACACTCTTCTATCCTTAGGACCTTACAAACCCTAGACTCTTGCTGCAAACCCTAACTTCTACAACATGTGTAGTGAAATTCCTAGACAATTTGCAACATCGAGAATTTGGGAATTTCATTAGTGTAGTAATACTCAGAAGGGAGTAATACTCCTCCCAAATTAGAAAAAAAAAAAAAGTATAGGGCTTGCCAACACCATTGTGGGAGACCTAGCTCAAAATAATCTCGGTGGAATGTTGATCGTCATGGTGTTACTCTGTAATAAGTATTTTTTTGTGTGGACCCACTCATACCATTGTTTGTTACCCTTCTCCATAGATTACTCTCGAGACACTAATCATGTTGGGATAATTCTTGGATAACCACTTCGATGGATCCACTAGTATCATTACAAAAATCCACAACATGTCATCCATGGATAAATTAAAGCAAATGGTTGAGTATCTCTCCCAATCATTTAACAAAATGAAAACCAATATGTCTTCCCTCATTGCACAAGTTGACCTTTGTTTTTTGATTAGATTGTGAAAATGAAGGGTAAGCCCGAGGAGGGTGACCATGTCTTGGGTGAAGGTTCCCATAAGGGTAAGATCCTTGAGAAGGAAGAAGAGCATACTAATCACTTCTTATTTTCTGACTATTCCCACAATTTGATTCCTTACCTACCTAAATTTGATTAGAATAAGTTTGATGGGTTAGATCCGACTAGTTGGGTTGACCAAATGGACCACCACTTTTCCTTTCATGCCATAGAAGATAAATTATTGAAACTCTAAATAGGTGTCCTCTATCTGGATAGGTATCATTGGAGTGGTGGAAATGGCATAAGAATGCATCTCCAAGCATGATCACTACATGGAGGTAGTTTGTGAAACCCTAGTTTGCTCACTTTATCAGAGATACCATTTTCCTGGGACAACTTACCAAAATAGTGGAAGACTATATTGATGATTTTGAACATATGGTTTTTAGAACAAAATCTTTAACTGGTGAAATTTCGAAACAATGCTTTATCAATTGTCTTAAAAAGGAAATTAGAGCCCAAGTAGAGATGGACCACCATGCTGCTTGGTTGGATGCCACTCAACTTTCTCATCATGCACATGTTATATCCTATGCTTAGTCTGAATGCCCCAACTTTGCTTCACATCCTTACTCAAATATGGCGGCTCCTCAACATCCTGCACTGCCCCTTAAGGTCCACAAGTTGATATGGGATGAAATGGTGGATCACCAACTCAAGGGTCTTTGCTACAACTGTGATGAAAAATATTCTCCAGGGAATAAATGTAACAAACATAAATTATTTATATCCATTGATGGTAAGACTTAAGAGGAAGTCACTCCCATCATTAAGGAAGCTTCTCTTCTTGACCAACCAGGTGAAGAACCCCAAATCTCCCTTCATGCTTTGGATATTTCTTCTCCTCAAACATTAAAGTTGGTTGTCTATAACAAGCAGAGGAAGGTCATTATCTTAATCAAAAGTAGCAGCACCCATAATTTCATTCATTTTCATGTTTCCATGGAAACAAACTTACTACATCCATGTTATTAATGTTATCGCTCAGTTTGTAGGAAGGGTTTAAGTAGCTTGAAGACAAGGCTCAAACTGGCGTAACAGGAGCTTCCCCACCCACTGTCACCTCGATGGGGAGCTCTTTCTATTCAGGGTGGTTAATCCCAAGGGAGACGTCCCTAGTAATCTGGGGTTCTGAAAGGTCTTAAATTTTAAAGGATCAGGATGAGGGTTTCCTTTCACAGATTACTGCCAATGAGATAGTCGAAGATGAAGGTATTCCATTGAATGGCACCTGTTTGCGAGACAAGGCAAATAGAAACTAGAACGTGCTGCAGTGGTTAGTACTTCACAATTTAATGACTATCTTTAAATATATATGAGCAATGATAAATGTAATTATTGACGAATTCAATGATTGCAATTAAAGACAAAGGCTTATAATACTTCTTCAATAAATACAAAGTGATACTATGCATTCAATGTATAAAATCAATCCTTATCATATCTCGATGCAATAAATCTGCTCATACATAAATATTGTTGCTGCATCACTATGCTACTAGGGTGACGTCGGCCCTAGATTCTAAGTTAATTTTACTAGACAGTGAAGCAAACGTTTTGCTAATTAACCAATGGAGATTGTCAATACTTCAATGCCTATTACTTAGATGAAAAAACCACAACGTTATATACTAGACAAGGGTTCAAAAAGGGTATGACATCATCATAAGTTTAGGGTTAGTTTGATAGGTGAAGAAGTGGACGTTTTGCCAAAATAAACCAATGAAAAGACTCAACACTTCTATGTCTATCAATAGATGAGTCAGCCACAAGTTTTAATGATAAGCAAAGTTAAAAGAGGCAAGACGTCATCATCTATCTAGGGTTAGTATAATGCTAGGGTTAGTTAGGGTTTCAAATTAAGAGAGTTTAAAAGATTGTTTTGAGAACAAAAACCTCAACGTTGCAAATTAAGACCAGTGCCTTGGGTATTATGGAGTCAAGGAGAGAGACTAATGGCTTGGAAAGATCTAAACCTAAGGACGGGAGAGTTAGGTTTGATGGTGTTGCAATGGCAGGGCCACCAAATCAAAACCCTAAGGGGAGGAGGCTC
>ML784793.1:1098690-1118687 GCA_009831015.1 Picea engelmannii
AGCTCTTTCTATTTAGGGTGGCTAATCCCAAGGGAGACGTCCCTAGTAATCTGGGGTGTTTGAAGGAAAAGGATCAAAGGTTCAAAGCTCAAGGTTAAGGTAATCTTTCCCTTCACAGATTACTGCCCAAAAGGATAGTCAAAAGAGAGATATTTCACTGAAAGAACACCTGTTTGCGAGACAAGGCAAATGAAACTAAAAAGTGCATACAATGATTAGTACTTCAAAATATCAATGACTATCTTTAATACATATGAGCAATAATGAATGTAATTATTGACGAAGTCAATGATTGAAATTAAAGCTAAGACTTATAATATCACTTCCTCAATAAATACAAAATGATACTTGCATTCAATGTATAAGACAAAACCCTATTTTATCACAATGCAATAAACATCATAAATCTGCTCATATATATAATGTTGCTGCGTCACTATGCTGAAAGGGTGACGTCAGCCTAGTTTCTAGATTAGTTAAGTAGGCAAAGAGAAGGACGTTTTGCAAATTAAGCCTATGAAGATGATCAACAACTCAAAGCCTAACCCTAAGGTGATGTCATACCTGTTTTGAACTCTTGTTTAGCCTGAAACGTTGTGGTATTGTCACCTTTTGATAGGCTTTGAGTTGTTGATCATCTTCATAGGATTAATTTGCAAAACGTCCTTCTCTTTGCCTACTTAACTAATCTAGAAACTAGGCTGACTTCACCCTTTCAGCATAGTGACGCAGCAACATTATATATGTGAGCAGATTTATGATGTTTATTGCATTGTGATAAAATAGGGTTTTGTCTTATACATTGAATGCAAGTATCATTTTGTATTTATTGAGGAAGTGATATTATAAGTCTTAGCTTTAATTGCAATCATTGACTTCGTCAATAATTACATTCATTATTGCTCATATGTATTAAAGATAGTCATTGATATTTTGAAGTACTAATCACTGTATGCACTTTTTAGTTTCATTTGCCTTGTCTCGCAAACAGGTGTTCTTTCAGTGAAATATCTCTCATTTGACTATCCTTTTGGGCAGTAATCTGTGAAGGGAAAGCTTACCTTAACATTGAGCTTTGAACCTTTGATCCTTTTCCTTCAAACACCCCAGATTACTAGGGACGTCTCCCTTGGGATTAGCCACCCTAAATAGAAAGAGCTCCTCATCAAGGTGACAGTGGGTGAGGAAGCTCTTGTTACGCCAGTTTGAGCCTTGCCTTCAAGCTACTTAAACCTACCCTACAAACTATGCGATAACAATTAACAACTTTCAGATTATGGTTGCTAATGTGAAACTTCAAATGGGTGAGTATTCCCTTAACACTCACATGTTTGCAGTTGAAATGGGAAATTGTGATATTATTTTGGGTGTTGAATGCCTAAGAACATCAGGCCCCATCACCATGCATTTTCTAGAATTATACATGAGTTTTCAAAAGGATGGAAGTTCCTACATGCTCAAATATCTCAAATTAGTCTATCCAAAAATAATTTTCTCCCACTGTATGGAAAAGCTTTTGAAAAAGGGTCATTTTAGTAGTATTGCACAATGCCATGTTATTCAAGCCTTTGAGGATGCTTTTCATCTAGTTCATCCCAATTTGTAGTTAGTATTGGACAAATACCAACAAGTCTTTGAACATCCCCAAGGATTACCATCCTTCTATGGAGAGCATGATCATAGAATCCCACTGTTTCCTAGTAGCCTACCACCCAATGTGTGCTCACATCCTAATCCTTTTTCACAAAAGAATGAAATTCTTAATATTGTATGAGAGTTATTAGATGCTACTATCATTTGTCCTAGTACTAGTCCCTACTTGTCACATACTTGACCCCCTAAACATTATTAGGATAGTGGTGTGTATGGAAAATTCAAAATTTCCATCTAATTCAACTTTATTAAACACAACTCAGATACAAATTTGGATCTCACAAGCCAATTCTTCTCCTCAAGATCTTTCCAACGACTGTACTCTTGCTCAATTCCGATCTCGGAGGCATTTCCTCTTTCTTGTGTTAGCATGCCTACATGGCACCCCTAGTTGACATGACACAACACGTGCTCGATGACATGGCATAGTCAACTATACCATTGGTACACTAGAGTCACTTTAGTCCGTCAATGTGAAATTTATTTTCCACCACCGATAGCAAAGATTTTTCTTGTGTGTCGAAAAATAAGATTTCATGGGCATTAAACACAAGATTTCATGGATGCCAAAACACTAAGATATCAATGCACTGAAACAAAAGTACAAATAAATTCACTGATATGAGGTGACCAATCCATATTTATGAGGGGACGAAATAAAACACATAAATATGATAGAAACACAGAGATACAATAATGCTCAATTTCTATTAATGAACAACATATGCAGGAATTGTAAAAATGGAGAGTGAAAAAAACTCGCTAGAATGGTGGTAGCTTATCTCTGAGAAGATATGTGATGGGTACGCGCATTCAAAAGAATATCATTACAATGAGGTCGAAAAGGAATTTTAACATAAAGAATCAATGAGAAAACCCTAAAATTCCAAAACCCTAACCCCAAAAGATGAAACACCAAAAGGTTTGTGGGCCTCGATGTGGTTAGTTGATACGTCAACTTCTCGGGGGCGTTACTTTTGCATACCATCCCAATTTGGAGCGATCCATAGCCTGTTGTAAAGGTCTATCTGAGGAGTACACATTTTGAATGGCCCATTAATGCCTTAACAATATACTAGGCACTTTCGGGCCAACAAAACGTCGTTTAGGGTCTCAAAACAACCCCAAAAGTTCAATACCCAAAAATACCGTAGAAAAACTCCCAATATGGAAACTATATTTTGAGCCAATGGAATAGGTGGGTGGCCATTGATGTCCACCTGGATCAGTGCATTTCCTTCACCAATAAAGCATTGATAGAGAGTCTTTTTAGACCGTTGATAAAGCACTGATATATAGTATTTTTAGATTGCATATAAGATGTCGATGTAAAGTTTTCTAAGAGGTCGATGACAAAAAAATTTCATGTGCCAATACAAAGTTTTCAAGCCACTGATGACAAAACTTTTTCATGCACCAATACAAAGTTTTTCAAAGCGTTGAGGAGACAAATTTTCCAAAACGCCGATAAATCTTGGTTGTTGATCTCACAATCAAGGATGAATTTGAGTCATTGATTCCTCAACTTCTTGTTAAGTCCTTAGCCCTTGCCAGCGTGAAGTTTTCCACAGGGATCCTATCCATGTCATCAATTGTACGATCCATATCATAATTTGTGAAGTCATATGACCAAACTCAACTCATTTTTCTTATCACATCTGAGTGATCTATATACTACCATGGATATTCCACTGGAACAGTTTGTCACAGTAGATATTATACTAATATGAAATCTTAGATTATGCAACTTATTTCCTTAGATCCCATATTAGTTATTACTAGCTTATTGCTCAGATTTACGAAAATAATTGAATACCAAAATAAAAGACATGCAAATATATTTACCATCCACACAAATGAACACAAGATATATCCTAGGAAACCCAATACGAGAGAAAACCTAGCTATATGGTGAGGCCTATGCTCTTATCTATTGTCTTCAGTTATGAATAGGAAGTACAAAGAAAGGGGCACTCACTATGGAGTTTCCTATGACTCTATGGCCTGAATAGCTACTACGGGCTTTTCTTCCTACCTCTTTTAAACTCTCAAATCCTGTGCTCCTTCGATGCTCTACTCAACTATGAAACAAGTACAATACAAAATAATGGAACCCCTTCTCCTCCTAGCGGATGAGTATTTAACATAACTCGATAGCCATCTAAGGTTAGGGTTTGACTTCCTCAACCCTCTATTGGTGATAAGGTTTGGACCTTATAGAATATTCTGTAAAATCCACATGTGGCTATCCCTACATGTTTGAGTAATGGGGGATGACATGGCATCCACTCGTACCATGGTGGTCAACATGGTAGGTTATCTTGCGAGAGGCATACCTTTCACATACAAACTTCCATTGAGGCGATTCTTGCACCATTGGAAAGGTCTCAGGGTGTAGAATATGGCAACTTCCTCCAAAGTAGGTTTTGTACCAAAACAAATGTCGTTTTATGCCTCAAAATGGCTCCTGAATATTTTATACAGTTTCCAACCCCAATTTTCCAAATTGGGACTTGCCACTAAAATGGCTTCCCAAGCTGATTCCTCCAATTTTTTCCACCTGAAAAGTACCGACATAAATGGAAAATTATATAATGATCCAATCTGGATCAATGGTCAACGATATTTCTACCGCAAGGGTCCCTTGGTGGGATCATATCTAGGTGATCCTCTTCTTTAAACCTTCTATAAATCTCTCCCCATCTATGGAAAGTTGGTGCACCAATACTTGGTTCTATATCTTTGAAAATGGGCTTGATAGGCTCTATGTCAGGTTTGGTTAATTCAATGACAGGTATGACAGGTTTTGAAGACTGTCATTACTATCTCGTGTGCTTCTTGAACCTGTTTTAGCTCACCCTTGTTCTTCTTTGGTTTGGAAGCTTTCTTTGGGGGCATACCACCTATTACGAGAACACATAGAAAGATAAATATTCAAATGCAAAGAAAACAGTTAAAGTTTCACTGTGTATGAAGAGATTCCATAGATTGTTAATGTGTTATGCTATAAAAGAAATGATTATGTACTTCTTTTTGTTAATGTAAAAGCAATAAACTTCAAAATGAATTTTCTGTTCATAAATCCCTTAATGATTTTCATTCTAAAATTTAGACTTTTAGAACAATAACATACTTGTCCAAAACATTAGGGCTTTCTATTTAAAAATGGTATATTAAAGTCGGTTAGAGTGAAAATTTTAAATAAAAATAAAAAAAGAACATTCAAAATCAAGTATTCTTAGAAGAAGTTTTGCATATAATCATCAATTGCCCTTTCCATTTTGAAGCTTGAAAAGGAAATTGGTACTTACCCATGAATAGATTTTTTTGGAAGCTCATAGAATTTTGTGAAGTTTGGAATTTGCCTTTGTAATTTTTGGTAATATGGTCTTGCTTTCTCAGCATTTTTTAATGAAGTATAGTTAGCTTTGTCACTATGTTCAAACACACAATCTCCCATAAGACTCGACAGATTTTAAAAACAACTGTGGGACTTCATTTGAACTTACGCTGCAAGGTGAGTTTTCATGATTGTGCCATGATGAAAGTTGGAACAAAGTGTTTGCAGTAATTTTCGGCAACTCGGTATTTTCAAAGGTTTATGGTATCTTCCAAAAAGTCAATCGAGTCATATTCGAAACTTACCTCAATCCTCTTTCTGAAAAGCAATGCAAAGCTATAACTTGAGTTCAAAGATTGTTGCACAATAATTGTGAAATTGAGTTCAAAGATTGTTGCCGCAACACTTAAAAAAATTGAGTTTTGGAATGGTGCCACGACACTTAAAAGGTTTGAATTTTTCAAAAATTAATAACTTAGGCTTTCTAAGGTTAAAAAATTAAGTCTTAAAGAACTTAAGAATAAAGTTTAAAGTTTGATAAACTTTTTAAGTGTAAAAATTATTCAAGCACTCTTTTGAATTGAAAGGTGATGACTTAGACTAGAGCATCAATAGTGAAAAAAACAATCCCTCACTCAAAAGAAAAGTTAAACTCATTATTCTTCATAACTTTCATTAAGGTCAAGCTAAAAAAGTTAACTCAATCAAGGCAACTCGGGCATGATGATGAAAATTCAAAAACAAAAAGGGGTACCCCAAGTCTAGAGAACTTGGGGTTTGTTGAGACCTCATCACTCATTTGACCATGAAAGCATATAGTTCTAAGGAAGTGGAAACGCAATTTACCTAGACACTACTCAAGAGAAAGAAGGAACATGTTTAAGAAGATTATGTAGGTCATCCCTAAAATAGCAGGATAAGTATGGGACCTTGAGAACAAGCTCAAGCAACTCAGGCATAGAGTTTTGCACTAAATTATTAGTATTGAGAGAAAGAGAGTGGGGCATGAATGATGCTAAGATACTGAAAGACACATGGGAAGAACTTGAATTAGTTAGGGTTCCCTTGCTCCTTTTGGTTGGAGGGAGATACATTACCACAGTCATAAAGAACCATAATAGAAACACATTCTAGAAGAGGAGTGGGAAGATATGAGATGGGTATGTCCTTTGATCCCTTATTGCTAGATTATTCTTGTTTAAGCTCATGCTCTCCATCTATCACAACAATATTTTAATCATTTAGGATGCTTACACTGCATATGATATGGATACACCATTACAATTAGTTGATATATTATGTTAGAAAAAATCTTCAATTTTTCTAAGAACAAAATACCTTTAAGTGTCGTCGACAATTAGCTCAAAGGCCAATACTACCACGTGGCTGGAGATTTCTTAACAATGTTGGTGTGGGAAATAGAATGAATTGGATGAATATGTGAAAGTATGGTATGGAATGCTTAGTCTAAGGGTCCATGCAATTCAGATCAGATTGAGATGCATAAGCATAAGTAGATGCAAGGGCAATGACGAAGGTGATATGAGAATTTCAGTTATGGGAATGTAGTACATGAATGTTGGTTATGGGAAGGTGGTACAAAAATACTACCACTGCCAAATTCTACAAAAGAATTAAATGTGTACTAACATTCTTCAATTTGTATTGGAATTTTCTATTTGTCAGTGTATTTAAGTAGTTAGAAATGGTTTTAATGTGGGTGATATTACAACAATATCCTAGTGCATAACACATTAAGTATTCAACCTCAACAATAAAACAGTATTATTGGAGGCTTCCTATGTTAAAACTTAGGGTATGTAGTCACATTTTGTTAGAGCTCGAAAATAACACCTCAAAGTTATTAGCCACTAGTATCTAAGAAAAATCCTTGTTTTTCTATTTATTCACATTTATATATGCTATAATAGATACAAACATTGGATAAGTACACATATTATTTGTAGGTCAACCCAAACTAATAAGAAGTCATGATGAATTGAATGCTATAGTACTTGGCCTTCAACATGGACTATTAAGTAATATAAATAATTTTCCAATATAAAATATTAATAGAATATGTATAAATGATATGGATTGTTTTTCTTAGTAAAATTTTGATTATCATCATGAAACAAGTGAAGTAAATATAGAAGCTAAGATTTTGTTCATATTAACCTGAACTTAAGTAAGGTGCAACAAAGTAATATGCAAAGACAGAGCACAAATATTATCAAAGTATTTAGTATAAGGAGACAGAATAATGAGCACCATAACAATATTGGCTAAAATATGATACCTTTATTAATCTAGAAATCACTGTTCACTTGCCTCTTCGAGGGGTCAGCCTCTGATAGAGAAAAAATCAAGTACAAATGATTCCACAAGACAACTTATACAATGTGTTCTACCTCTATATATACTCTTTATATATTCTTAAGAACATTCTAGAGGAGGAACTTTCTAGAGGTGGAACCTTCTAGTAAGTCTTCCTACAATAGTTGTGTTCACATTATTACATAGGCCTTACTTACTAGTGATGGCCTTTATTACATAACAATACATAGTATTCTATATACTTTAGGGGTCAGGGAGGTTAGGACCCTATTGTGCCCACACAACACCCTCCCTAATTTCTTCTTTTCACCTTTTCTCTAAGAGAAGAAATTAGGTCCCCCTACTTAACTTTTCTACTGGAAAACTTATTAATCTCTTTCAGGTAAATGGAATATCCCAAATCTCTCTTCTCACTCTCCATACTTTACCATTTAAAGGATTTTAAAGAAGACTCTGACACACCGATACATATTATTGACAAGTTTCCTCTTTCTTCGCTAATACATAGTGTAATGACAAGCATCTTCTTTCCCTTGTCGATATAGTCTATATCAGTGAACATCCTTCTTCCTTTGCCAATACGGCCCATATCAGCGACTTGGGTTTTTCTTCGTTGATATAATTTCTTGAACTTTCACTCAAAGTTTTTATAACTTCTAACTCATTGATTTTGGCTATATTGGCGGGTTAATCTTTTTCTCGCCAATATAGCCAGTATCGACGAGTTAGTGATTTATTCATCGATACACTGGCACCATTAGTCCTTGACCTTCTATACATCGGTATTCGATCTTTCATTATTCACCAATACATGGTGTATCGATGAGGTTCATCTCTCTTTCGTTGATACATCATGTATCAAGAAGCTTCCTTTGTTTACCTTCAATGCATAGTGTTTGTTGTCAAGTTTCCCTCTTCTATTGCCAGTATGCTAGAAAAAATATTTCAATCCCTCATAGACACTGATCATATTGATAGTGATCTTCTTTCTCTTTTCGACACAGATGTTGTCAATAAGGCACCTTCATCTTGAGACCTCTCCTATTCTCATCCAACTCAAAGTCTTCTCATTTTCCCCATTCATTAGGTTCCCATCATTTCCAATGGTTAATAATTTTGTGCTGGATTGGATGACTGATGATAGATCACCTACCATCCCTAATCCATTTCATGTTGCAATAGTCATTGAGTCTATTTGTGTTGCCAACAACTTTCATTTTCACATACCATACCAACATGCGTATCTTGCGCTTCTTGATTTTATGACTAACCATGATCATGAAAGTGTCATTTATCATTTGGTGGATTAATTTCAACATCTATAAGACTTACGTCGGCTCTAAATTTCATCTTAGAATAAAATTGGTCCTCCCAACTCCTAATAGTGTTAAGCGCTCCGAACGTTAGTTGGTTGTTTTTGCAAGATTATATTTCTGAGTCACTGATAATTCACCCCATCTCCAATGGGTTAATTAAGAGCATGTATAACAAAGATAACATAGTAACTAACATAATTGAATTCAGGCAAATCAACAATAAGAACGAGACTCGAACTTTCATTAAAAAATGCCTTTGCTTGCAATTTTTGGGCATTTTTCAAACTGTAGATTTCATCCTAAAATAGGCCACTTGCATAACTCACATAACTATGATTCTAATGCAACTAACATAATTGAAATCCGAGGCCCGTAAGTGCCAAAGCAATCGCCAGGGAGTTCTCACCCAAGTCATCCTCGTTAGTCGTGACACCACCGAAATGTTTGAAGGGCATGGTAAGTTATCTCACCAGAATCATCTCCTTGCGCTCTCTGCATCGCAAAAAAATGATACCCCAATCAAACATCATATGAGCAAGTTATGAGCCTTTGAAGTCATGTTGGGAAAATCCAAAGTTTCCCTCAAAAAGGTAATCTGTCAACACTTTATTTTTCACACTGATGCACAAAATTGCTTTGCCTAAAGTTGTTTTGTATGAAAATTATCTTAAAATTTAAATATTTTAAATTTACATAGTTTTAGTTAAATTGAAATTATTTAAATTTAATATTTATTTAAATAAAAAAGGGAAATAATTTAATTACAAAGCAAATTAAAAAAGAGGATTTTAATTTTACTAATGTTTTGGAGTTTGAATACGTAGAAGAGAAGGGCCCTAAGCCCAAAGTTTAATTACGCCTAAGGCGTTCTTTTAAGGGGATGTTCATCTCGAGCCTTTTGTCCTCCAATTAAAACCTGCCATTTGTATCAAATTTGATGTATGCCCATGATGTTGTGATCAATTATTCTTCCATGGGCATGGACATGATGTTGTGACAAGGATCCTAGATCTACACATACTCACTCATGATACATGTCCTTCTTGTAGCATTTAATAACCCATCAACTTCCATTGCGTGTCAGTTAGTTCCGGTAGTGCACATTCAAAACTACCAGAGGCAATTGAGGATGGAAATCAAATCTCATCCTACTAGGAGCTAAGAAGTGTAACTACTGCATGCAATCAAGAAGTCTGTTTATGTGACCACGTGGTAAGTAGGTCAGCACTAAGTTGGTCATGTGATCTTTTCCATTGTTATATATAAAGCCTTTGAATGGACAATCTCCATTTACATTATCAAATCTTTGCTCTGTTTGCATTCTTCTTCATTCGTCTCTTGATCAATTTGAAGATCAGTTCCACTCACTTTCATCTCTGCAAACCTACCTAAGTATATCATGTAAGCCAAAGAATTTTACATATATAAATGTGTAATTTTATTTCTTTAATGACATTTTCCCTTAACATGCATATATGTGTGTGTGTGTGTAATCTTATTTTCCTTTAATGACATTTTTCCTCTTATTTTCACATATTCTTAAAAGTTTGACATATCCTTGAAATTCTGCACCTTAAATTATTTTCCTTATTTTTTATTCGTAATAATTGTTTGTCTTATTTTCTATTCATAATTGTTCTATGTAAGAACTGATCAGATTTCTCTTAGTTGCTCCTAAATTTTGGACGTCAATTCACATATTTTCATCTATGATATTCCGTAGAACACACACAATAACTTTTTTTAGACCAAAACTACGAAATAAATCTTCTGCAACTTGCATAATACTAGGAAAACAATGAAATAATTGTACAAAAGTTCAGTTTGTTTGTTGATATATTCACATTGAACAAGGTTTTCACAATTCCTAGAAATATGTGAAATTTAAGATTAACCCAAAAGTAAGAAACAATTGTTATTGTTGTTTTATCTATTTTGTGTATATTTTATTTTGTTGTTGCTTTGAGTAATCAAGGAAATAATTTTTTCCTGTACTATATAGGAAGAGATAATCAACCATAGATTGAATGAAATTGTTTTCCTACAAAGAAATAAATTGATAACTGATGACTTCTCAAGATAATCGAAATAGCATATGCATGATAGCAAAAACTAATAGGCATAAATAAAATAAAAATAAAAGGATCAGAAGCCCTGTAACTTGTACGCTCTTCTTTTATAGGATCTTCCTTTAGAATATCCGCCTATGTGGACAAATACATCCATTGCATTCTGTTTCCCCCCGAACAATGCCAATTAACATCTACCAGAAATAATCCTTTTGAAATTGAGAACAATACCTGAGGGTAACCTAACCATCATGGAAAACATATTATAGGAAGCAGATAATGTACGGACATACGTTGTGTATTATTCCATGAGATAAAATTTTCGAAGCTACTGCAGAGATAAAATGACAAATCAGTAACCCTCTCTTCCTTGTTGAATACCATCCCAACGAGGGTTACCTGGGCACCCAAAAAACCACATATTCAGGCAATTTTTTCTCATAATACAAAAACACCTTGAAAGTTCATTAAAAGATTAAGAATACTTCATACATTGTTGACATCCATGCCATCTATTGTAAAATTCGAATTCTCGTCTGAGAACTTTTGGGTTGCCTGGATTATCTATTTTACCATCAATGGAAGAAGCCTAGTGGCGGTACTTCTATTCTGCAAAACTACCTTGGCTTGATTGAATATCAGGCTCCTTACCTTGACAGAGGAAAAACTGTCTTCATAATTTTGGGTGGCCTGAGAGGGCATAAACCTCCTCCAGAGAATAGGGAACCTCCATACAATTGACTCTACATACTAAACATATTTATTCTCTACTCTGTTACTCCCCACAGAGAAAAGGGGTTTTCAGATGAAATTTCAAAGAAAACTAATAACAGAGACGAAATGATATGTAGTGTATTCAGATGATGATGGTGGTTTTCTAGTGTTAAATCTTCATTGATATGGATATTGGCAATTTGAGTGTGGAAGAAAAAATACCATCAATTTCCTTCCCTCCCTCTGTTTCATTCATCACTTGGTGGTGGCACTTGAAGGCGATGCCAAATGGTGGCCTCGCTCTAGAGAAGCTTGCAAGGTCTTACCATAGTGTCACTGCTAGAGAAGGAAACATTGGGGGCAATTATATTCATAAGCCTTGGTTGAAATATTTATATTTTTTAATTTTAATTTTTCAATTCGTTAAATGAGGAGAGTAGAGCTCGCAATCTCTGTATTTAATATCAAATTTTTACCTTCAGCTTTAATTATTCTCTGTAATGATTTTTTATTAAAATCTTACATTAACTTTAAATAGTTTTTATACTCAATTTTAAATGTAATATAAATTAAAATTAAGTTTGAATTTATTAAATATAAAGATGGATTAAAAAGATAATATATCAGAAAAATTCAAAATTTTATTAAAAAATTAATTCACATAGATTTATACTTACGTAGATCTGTAAAATGAATCAAATTTTTATTAAAAAATCAATTCACATAGATTTATACTCACCTATATTTGTGAAAATGAATTTAAACCAGTTTATTGCACCATGACAATTGATAAGAGTATATAACCTTTATAAACTGACATGTTGAACTTTATATTTTAGGTGAAATTAGTTTTTGGGTTATCTAAAATATCTCCAGGGAAAATCCCAAAAAATAAATAGTGTTACTAATTTATTGCAGCATACCATTTTATGTTAAAACTCTAATCATAGTTCGTTAGTTTACCTAACTGTTATACAGTTACATGACAATTATGGTATATTTGTATTATATATGTACATCTATGTACATTATTATTTGCTCATTGATGATTATAGAGTATGCCTTTTCTGCCAATATTCTATTTATCTTTGTTCATCATGATTTCTTGATTGCTTCAGTCATTTCCATTATGTTTCTGTTGTTTTCTTCATTATGAATCTAACAGTGGTATCAGAGAATGATACTAATCTTATGGGCCTGGTAGTTTATCAATGCATTATAGTTTTTAGTGTCTAGTAGATCCATGGTAGTTTTTCCATGGAGTTGAGTTGCAATGGAGGTTGCGTGACCTGCGCATTCTGAGAAGAAGAGAGCTGCCAACGTCTGTTCTGCAAGAAGGATAAAGTGCGGCTGAGGAAATTCATGTGAAGAAAATTAGAGGTTGAGGGAGCCCTTCACATGAGAGAGCGCGAGCATGTGAAGGAGAATCTACAACCAGACCAGGGTTATCTTTGTGAGAAATATATCTATTGGGAGAATTGCATTCGACCTCCTCTTCTTTCCTGCGATAGAATTCAATCTGCGTGAGAAGTATTTGTCAACCCGCAGAAACATACGAAAACTAAAACTTTAGTCTGTGCTGGAATTTGGTCGTTTCGTGCTGTTTGGTTGGCTGCCCAGGAATTAAAATAAAGAAGAAAACATGTTTGACGAGGACAACCATTTCGATTCCAAGGTTGGTCGAGTCTTGAATGATGATGGGCTGAAAATGAATGACACAACCAAGAATTTGAGGTAACACTTTAATGTGAATTTTTTTATATTTAAATTTGATTACCAAAAGACAACGCTTCCAAGAAAGTCAAATCTTGGAAAGAGTGGCTATAAATACACATCAAATTCCAATTTGATTAATGTTAGCGTGAGAGAGCTTGGGAACTAATTTTAAAGTTAGCCATCATTGTGGGGGTAAAAGCCATTGTTGAGAGGAAGCATTGGATTGTCTCCAAAATAGTTGTTGTTTGCATAAAATATTGCTTTATGAAGGTTATAGCTTTATGCAAGATTCCTTAAAAACTTTTGGAGTGATAAGTGGATTTCATTAAGTTTATTAAAAAAAAAAAAGTGTATTTCAAGGGAAACTCAAGGAGTTATAAGGTTTTGTATGGAGGAGTTTTCTCCATTGATTGTAATTGGAGTTATTAGTTTTTTTATTTTGCCACATGTAAAGGTGTTATTCCAACAAATTGCATTTGCAAAATTGTATTTGGTGTTATTGTTTAAGTTGTAGACCTATCCAAAATTTAATAAGGGGTGTCTTAGGATCTTTGTGTGCATCTAAGTCATTGGTTATCCTGTAGTTTTTGGCACATTCATGCAATGGACGATCACTCTTGGCATGCACAACAGGATACATAATTAAATTTTGTGGCATCAACATACAAACATCTCTCTTCCATATTCTGCATAATGGCAAGAATTGAAGAAATATTTACAATATTGCACACATTAATTAACTCAACTACAGAATCTACAATTGCAATAAACAAGTGCACTCTCAGTACAATGATTACTTGTTTTCAAGTAACGCACAAGAAGATTGATATGTTCAAACTTCAAAACAAACTGTTGTTTGATGAGTTAAATCTCCTTCAACACCAACAATGTGATTTCAACAAACAAAATGACATCAAGGATGAAAATAATGAAGACACTCAGTTGACTAGTGATGACAGTCATAAACATGAAGATGAGTTGGATGAAGTTGTTATGTCAGAAAAAGTTGTGGATAAATATGGCAAAGAAATTAGAATTGTTTGACCATGGGAAGAATTACGCTTTAAACGAAATCAATATGGACTAGGATATGAAAAGGATGCTGACAACCTTTTTCATATTCCTAATTATTGCAAACCTGTTTGCTTTGTGAGTGGAGGTTTTTTGAATGATGATAAGAAAACAGAGCTTGAGGATATTGGTAAGGAACAGGTACAGGATATTGTTGATGATGATGTTGCTACAAATGTTCCAGATTTGTATGATAATTATAATCGGTCGGATACGAAACCCATACAGTGAAAACACTGTCACGAGTTTGGCCATAATAAGTCAAACTGTTTTGATCTCCACCCATGTAGATTTTGTGGGAAGACAAATCACCTCTCAGTAAGGTGTCATAAGCACAAGTGGAAACATATTCATTTTGAATGGTTAGGGAATTGGTGTTGGAGTTTGGAAGCCAGTTTATTGGAGCATTCTTATCGATGGATTTATACACAAGTACAACCGTACTTGATTGGAGATATTTCTACAGTTGACAAACATGAATGTTTTTTAAGATTGGATGATATAGGGTATGATTGGGGCCCCTTGTGAATGACGGTCAAGGGAATTTGAATCACTTGTCCCTGACAAGGGGGAAATCTAAAGTTTTCAGTCAGGTTCCAAGTTTGATTTAGAGCCTGTGAACAGATGATCAAGTATGCAACCTAGTTCCTGGTATGCAGTCTTGTTCCTAAACATATTGTTCTTGATAGTTTGTGGTAAGCTTAAAACCACCAATTGAGTAGAAGACATGAAGTTCTACTTGTTAGATTTTCAGATTTTTGAGCCTTGAGCTCTTATTAGTTTATGGTCAGCTTAAAACCATGCCATTTAGTAGAAGACATCATCTTCTGCTAGACATTCATTTTGTGGTCATACCGAAACCATCAAATGAGTTTGTGCTCACCCTTAAACCACCAATTTAGTAGAAGACATCAACTTCTGCTATTTTTTTAGAGTTCAGAGAGCATCTTCAACCAATGCTCTAAATATTCACTTGACACATTTTTGATTGTCAAGTAGTGGCAATTTTTCAGGAAAGAACGGACTTATGATTAAAGGGGGATGTTAAAACTCTAATCATAGTTCGTTAGTTTACCTAACTGTTATACAGTTACATGAAAGTTATGGTATATTTGTATTATATATGTACATCTATGTACATTATTATTTGCTCATTGATGATTATAGAGTATGCCTTTTCTACCAATATTCTATTTATTTTTGTTCATCATGATTTCTTGATTTCTTTAGTCATTTCCATTATGTTTCTGTTGTTTTCTTCATTATGAATCTAACATTTTATACTGTATTTGAATTCTGTGAGAACTCACACCCTTGGGGATAATTCCAATCAAATAATAACATGTATTGCAATTCCAAAGATATTCACAAAGACCACTCCATTTTAATCGTGTGTAGGGAGAATAGGATTTCTGAATGATGTGTGTAGGGAGAATAGGATCGGTGATGGGTCTTCTCTGTCGTGATCTTATGCTTGAGTGAACAAGTTGATTTTGCATGATTCATATCATGATCCACACTGTGTTGTTGGCATGGTTAGTGACTTTTTGCTAGTCAACCAGCCATTATCCTTTCCTTATATTCTATTTTAATCGAAATAAGTGGAACAAGTAACTCTTTGCGTGCCTTCCTTTACTTAGGTTTCCAACCATTTTATTTTATTTTTGATGTAGCATTATATTTTTGTGTTAGATTATTTCTCTAAGTTTAAATCCTTTACTATGTAACAAACCAAACGATCATTATTAATGAGACAAATCAATGAAATAAGCTTGATTTCAACAAACAATTTACTCGTTGGATTATTGTATTGCTTAGAATTTGTATCCTTGTATATTGTGTGTTTTTTTTCCCACTCCATAATATTTTGGTTAAATGTTTTATTTTTTCAAGAAGGTTAAACATTGTTTTCACAAATTTTGATAGATATCGGTTATCTGGTAACCTTGTTTTTAATGTTATAGTGAGAAAGATTGTAAAATTTGACTAGTGGATAACATGTATATGTACAACTGGAATAAACCTAATGGTTAAGAATATGTGTTTCCTTCTAAGAAAGTAGAGTATATACAACTTTAAAAGTCAAAAAAGAGTTCATTATTTCACAAACAAAAGAATCTCATTACACCAATTTAATGACATAATAATTCTTTAAGAGGAGGTTCCTTGTGCAATTTTTGTCGTCTGTTGAGGGTGTATCAAATCATGTCATGTGTAGTTTTGTGGAGGGCGTATCAAATCATGCCATGTGTCGTTCTGTACTTGACCTCCCTCCACCGCCCTGCTGCACCATCGCCCTTATCCTTTCCCTACCTGGTTATCTTTTCACTGTGCTCAGATCTATTCCCTGGCTATATCCACCGCCCAATTCCAAGGTTGCACAACTTCACCCAGAACAACACATCTTGATGGCTACCAGTTTTGCTAGATTGGTTTTATGCCGTTGAGACTTGGCTACCTGCGCCTTAAAAATTGGCATGCAACACAGGTCGAGTTGTGATCCAAACACATAGGACTCACGAACAAGATCTATATCTTTTATTTCAATGACAGAGCAACATGATGTGGTGGTAATCACAGGAGCACAATTGGAGGCATCGGGCACGCGTTGGCTCTTGTGTTTGCTCAACAGAAATGCCGAGTGGTGGTCACAGTTCAATCCCTGGCATCCATGGGAGCCCTCGACAAAAATTATCCTGCACTCCACCTCTTGGATGTCAATGTCTTCTTAGACCAAAGCGTAACCAAGAAGCTGCAAGAAGTTGTCTTCGTCCCAGTACAAGGGCGTCGTCCCATAGCCTAATGAGAGGTGGGGCACGCAGATATATGAGAAGCATCAATGTATTTGGCTTGGCACCTTCAATCATGAACAAGATGCCGCCAAGGCTTACGACAGGGCTGCCATCAAGTTCCGAGGCACTGATGCTGTCACCAACTTCAACTTGGTCGACACTCGCCCAGAGGCCATCATTCTCTGCAACCACTCAAAGGGTGAGATCCTCAACATGCTCAGAAAGCACACCTACGAAGAGGAACTCGACCAAAACAACAACGCAAACCTGCCATTCTGTCTGGTGAGGTGAATAGAAGAGTGTTGTTTGTGTGTGCAGGATATTGGTGATGGTTGTTATGGGTATGTGCATTACGACTTCTTAGATTGATGTTCAGATAGATAGAGATTGCTCTATTGCCTGTGAATCAATGTGGATTATCATTTATCTTGTAGATTTTTTCTTCCTCCCTAGTTTTTGTTAAGCAGTTTGATGTTCAGATAGATAGGGATTCCTCTATTGCATGTGAATTAATGTGGATTATCATTTATCATGTAGACTTTTTCTTCCTTTATTGCCCGTGAATCAATGTGGATTATCTTATCGTGTGGATTTTTTCTTCCTCTAGGTTTTCTGAATCAATGTGGATCATCATTTATAATGTAGGTTTTTTCTTCCTCTCTGGTTTTTGTTGTGGTTGCAAGCGTTCCTTCTTGAGGGTGTCAGTAGTGTGAAAGTAACAACATGAAATAGCAATCGATTTTTCAATGATTCCTTTCATGGCATTCATACACTATAAAGCATGATAAAGTATAAGTGGGTACTGGGCATGAAAATCGCTTTACTCAGAATCCATAAGCCATAGACTGTCTTACACAGTGGCGGGCTTTATTTCAAGTTTAAACACACTAACCCAAGTTTAAATCTGGATAGGTATGTTTTATTTAAAGTGGAGTGAATGATGTGAAAAACAATGAGAATTTGCTAAATGGGACAAATCTGGTGCTTACCATGGTCGACTCTTCGTGGGAACTGTGGAAGGTTCTCAACTAAACTTTATTTTGCTGACCTTTATTATTTTGCATCTTTTCAAGCTTGGACTTCGATGTTGTCAGATCCCCTTATTGGCAATCCATGGTTGATGTTATTGCCCTATGTATCGAGGGTTTGAAAGCCCCTTATATTGAGGCTCTTAGAGGTAGGATGTTAACAAATGCCATCTAGGATGAGAACAAAATAATTGCATAGGTCCGTACTTCTTGGGTAGAGACAGGTTGCACCATCATGTCTCATGGTTGGACTAATAGCGAGAATAGGACCATTTTGGATATTCTTGTTTCTTGTCCTGTAGGTACCACGTTTATTAAATCTGTAGATGCTTCTAACCAAGTTAAGAGTGCCTCACTGTTATTTGAATTGTTTGAGTCGATGGTGTTCGAGGTGGGGGTTTGGCATGTGGTTCAATTTGTGTCACACAATGCTTCTTCCAATTTTGCAGCTGCTGGTAGGCTACTAATGGACAAATACCCCACTCTTTTTTGGACTCCTTGTGTAGCTCATTGTTTGGATCTAATGCTAGAGGATATTGGAAAAATGGAATGGGTGAAAGTTATTGTGGACAAGGCAAAGTCTATAACACAATACATTTATAATCATGCATGGGTTTTTAATATAATGAGGAAACATGCTGATACCAAAGAGCTTGCCCACCTTGCTCACCCTTTTATTACTTGCTTTGCATCCAATTTCATTCTCTTGCAATCCATTTGTGCCCCTGAGATGAACCTGAAGAGATTGTTTTTGAGCAACGAGTGGTTACACTCAAATCACAATAAAACTACCGATGGAAAAGGTGTTGCTACCCTTGTCTTAAACGAACCTTTTTGGAGGGATGTTGGTGAGGTGATCGTTATTTCAGAGCCTTTGGTGAAGGTACTTAGGATGGTAGATGGGGATAAATCCAAAATGGCCTATATATATGATGCACACAGGCCAGATAACAAAATTCCACAATTAATAGAACAAAAAACACAAAAAAATATCTTATTGAACAAAACGGATGGCAGATACATTATGTATAGGCAGAGGCAGACAGTTGTGAGGCAATTGCGAACAGTTACATGATGTGAACAATTGAACTGATGCAAACTGTTGAACCACCGGATTAGTTAATGGATTAGTTAACATTCCCTCCTTAATCTGAAGGGACATTTGTCATCCCAAGTATCATTCTAAATTTTTCAAATTTCTCTCGACCCAAAGCTTTAGTAAAGATGTCCGCAATTTGCTCTGAAGTGGAACAATGATTGAGATGAATGGTTTTGGCCTCTACATGATGTCGAATCAAATGATATTTGGTGTTGATATGTTTGGTTCGATCATGGAATTTAGGATTTTTGGCCAATTGTATTGTAGAAGTATTGTCAACAAAGAGAGTTGTTGAAGTCATTTGTTTCCCCTGCAAGTCTTCAAGAATTTTCTGAAGCCAAATGATTTCTTTTGTGGCTTGAGCTGCTGCAATGTATTCGGCTTCAGCTGTAGAATCAACAGGAAATGATTGCTTTCGTGATCTCCAAGTGATGGTTGCTGATCCAAGATTCATCAAATAACCTGAAGTAGACACCCCATGCTCTTTATCTCTATCATATTTGATGCCATATGATTGAGGTCCTTTCAAATATTTGAGCACTCGTTTTGCTGCTGTCCAATGACCTTCACAGCGCTGATGCATAAACCTGGAAAGTATTCCTATAGCAAAAGTTATGTCAGGACGAGTAGTAGTAAGATAAATTAAACTTCCAACAAGTTGTTTGTACTTTGTTGGGTCTTCAAATGCACTACCTTCATTTGAAGTAAGCTTTAAATTCTGCTCCATTGGAGTAGAAACAAGATTACAATCCTTCATATCAAATTTGCTCAATAGTTCTCCAATATATTTCTTTTGAGAAATAAAAATGTGCTTTGGTTTTTGATCTACTTCGATCCCTAGATAATAATGTAGTAATCCCAA
>ML784793.1:1120251-1150850 GCA_009831015.1 Picea engelmannii
TACTATCATAATTAATATGACCAAAACGAGCATGCCACAATAAGCTGGAAGACAAAGTATCACTATGCTGAGCCAAAAGAGCTGAATTAGATTGAAAAGAGGATGTCCCTTTAAGTTTTAAAAGTTTGTCTTCTTCAACACCAGTCATAACAATCACCTGATCAGATGCTTTTCGTATTTCAATTATACCATTAAACATATGTATAGAATGTCCTTGCTGCCTGATATGTATGAGAGACATCAAATTTCTTTTTAATTGAGGAATATAAAGAACATCATGCAAAATATAATCAACAAGTCCTGGTAGGCAAAGTCGAATAGATCCAATTCCTGAAGGCTTTAACTGGGACTTATCAGCAAACTAAACTATTCCATCAATGTGATTACTGAATGTCTCAAAAAAATCTCTTCTGAAGGTCATATGGCAAGTGGCTCCAGTATCTAAAATCCAAGTGTCTTCCCAAGAAGCAAAAGAAGTGCTAAAAACTTCATTGATACTAAGATTACAATGTGCAACAATATAGTTGGCAGATTCAGGTGGTTTGCCTTTGTCTGGAGGTTGTTGATCTTTCTTCTCACTAATCCTTTCCCAAGGAGTGCAACAATGAGAAGATGTATGACCTAGTTTACCACACTTATAACACTTAAGAGATTGTTTATCATTCTAAAAATGTTTTTGCTGTCTGTCTCCTTGATGATAATGACCCCCCTTGCCTCTAAATGGTCTCCTACCACGACCTCTATGACTATTGTCAAATCTAGCAGACTGTCCTCTAGGTTTCTTCTCTTTCTGTGCAAGACACAAAGTCTCAACCGTGGAAGTGGAAAAAGATTCCTTCTTCCCAAAATCTTTCTCTCTTTCGGCAATTTTGTCTACAAGAGTATCAAAAGTGATGTCTTTCATCTGTCCACTAGCTTGAAGAGACTCTAAGTAATGTGAATAGGTAGTATATAAAGCTTCAATAAATGCTGTGAGTTGTAAATCAACTTTGACACCAGTTGAGTCAATATCATGAAAAAGAGCTCTATTTTCGGAAGCTAACTTCATGGGATTATTATCTTTCAGTTCTAGATTAAACAACTTCATCAACAATTGTATAATTTCCAGCTTTGAATGGGAGTCATAAAGATCTTTTAATTTCTCTAATGCTTTAAACGTTGTGGTGCTGGAAAGAATATGTATGCTTACCTCTTCAGTGACTGAGGCATAAATTAAAGCATGTGCCTTTTTATCTTTACTCTTCCAAATTACAAGTTGTTTGGCATCTATAGGTTGCTCTGGGTCATTTTCATCCTTGCCTTCACAAATTTCCTCCCATAAATCATTAAAAATAAGAGTATTTTTAATTTTTCGAAACCATTCTTGGTAATTTTCTTGTCCGGAAAGCACTACTCCCACAATTGATACTAATGAATGCATTGTAAACTAATCTCTGTAAATGAAATTCCACTTGCACAAGAAAATGAAAACAAAATCTCACAACACCTTCAACCTTGGCTGCTCTGTAAGCTGCTCCCGCACACAAGCTCAGTGACTAAACATTGGAGGGCCTTCGGGCACTTGTTGTTCCTTCACTGCAACTGCAACTACACTGCAACTACACAGTTACAGGGGGCTCCTCTTGAATTTGGAGCTCACGCAGACACACAATAGCATGGAGTTTTAAAAAACGTGGGTAAAAAAAAACAACATGGCTCTGATACCACTGTACACAGGCCAGATAACAAAAATCCACAATTAATAGAATAGAAAACACAAAACAATATCTTATTGAACAAAATGTATGGCGGATACATTATGTATAGGTGGAGGCAGACAGTTGTGAGGCAGTTGCGAATAGTTACATGATGCGAACAGTTGAATTGATGCGAACTGTTGAACCGCCAGATTAGTTAACATATGAGGCCATGGATATGGCCAAAGAGTCCATTCGAGATAAATTCCAGGGTAGGGAGGATAAATGCATGCCTTTGTTTGAAATCATCGATTCCAGGTGGCAGCTTGATTTTTATGGACCCTTGCATGCAGCTGGGTACTATCTTAATCCGACTTTCTTTTATGACAAGTCCTTAAATTCTAATCCTAGGGTGACAGAGGGTCTATTCTAATGGATTGAGAGGATGTACCCTGATCATACAACTAAAGCTTCCATCATTCAACAAATCTAGGACTATCAGGATGTCTGGGGTTTATTTGGATCTGATGTGGTTGTCCAAGCAAGAAAGATAGTTTTACCAAGTAACTTTCTTTACTTTATAAATTGATTTGCATATTTTAATTTCCTAGAACTTCATTTTGATTTAATTTCTTATTAATTTTTTACAATTACATGAGGGTGGGGGCATTAATAGAAAAACATATTATAATATGTTTTCCTATTAATGCCCCCCACCCTCATTTACTAGGTGTATGGTGGCAGAACTTTGGCAGCAAAACACCTGATCTCCAAAAGTTTGCTATCAGAGTATTGAGCTAGACATGCAGTGCTTCCAGACACGAAGATAATTGTACTATGTCTTAGAATATTCACTTTAAGAAGCACAACAAGTTGGCACAAAAACGGATGAATGATTTAGTGTTTGTGCAATACAATCTTCGACTCCGTAACAAACAATTGGAAGGAACTAGCAACACTAAAGCAATCGAACTGCATGAGGTAGATCCAACTTCAGAGTGGATTTTTGTGACAGGGGAGTCCACTTCTAGAGATGACGACCTCAGTTGGATAGACAGTGATACCGACATAGATGAAAAGTCAGATAGTAAGTCATTAACAACATCACCGTCACTTGCAGGCTATTCCCATTCACGAGTCTAGAAGTTGACATTGATTATATTTTACTTTGTACTTACTGTCATGCTGTGGTAAATTTGGTATCATCTATGGATTTTGGACTGTAAAATTCATACAAGAAAACTGCTTCCTCGTCAACTTTATAAGATTTGGAACCTTCATTACTATTATATATTTGAATTTCATTATTTATATTTATTTTGACCATTCGTAGCATGTATATTGGATAGAATGTAAAATTGTTGTTTTTTTGATGAAATTCTGAATATTCAATAATATGAATACAAACTTAGATTTTTTTGGTTTGTTTTCTTTTCGTTTCAAAGGAAAACTTTGTTGTATTCCCTCCTCATCCCCAGAATATCTAGATAAAAGATAATGTCAACTGCCATGATTCAACTAGATTTGAACCTGCGACCTTCCTATTGGCAACATGCCTTCGGCATATGGTCCAACCAATTGAGGTAACTCTTGGGGTTACATACAAACTTAACTTGCAATAATTAACCTTTACAATTTTGAACTGAATATTGGATTATGTTTCAAACTTGACGAGAAGATTCTATAGATTATCATGAGATGATTGTATCAATATGAAGCTAATTTCTTCATCAAACAATGTTCAAGAGGGATCTCAGCCAGAGATCCCAGCCTGCCCAACCGAGTGAAATCTTAAAGCCATTTCCAGTGGAAAGCTGGAGAAGTAGGCAAAGGTAAGGTCAATGGAGAGTTGGTGATTTTTCTGATGGGTCAACAAGACAGTTAAATGTCAATCCTACGGCTGTGTACATGCATCTATAGATGCACTGAATGGAGGCGGTTGGATGGCGTTGGCTTACATTGAATGAATTTCCAAATCTTGAGAGTAGCGATCATACAAAATTACATCTGCAAAGAAAACCCTAATGCAAAACGCTAACGACCAAAGTAGCCTGAACGAGTTTGTAAAATCGTCGGTATAGTAGGTGGACCGGGTTTGTAAAATGAGCAGTAAGGACGACTTGTGATAAGGTTTCAGAAGGGATCCGCTTTCAGTTTGCATGCGATGGTGCCTAGATGAGCTCCTAATGATGTTGGAGTCAAAGGCTCCCATTCTTCCAATTTTCTATAAGATTGAACCTTCTGAGCTCAGACGGACGCGGGGTATTTATGCTCAAGCACTACAAAACTTGGTAGAGAAGAAAACTCATGAATTGAAGCTATGATATGACTTCACACTATTAACAGTTGGAGAAATACACTTTCTCTTGTTGCAGAGATTAGCGGTTTCGTGTTGGAGGTGTGCAATGGGTGAGAATTCAACCTTTCCTCTCTATGTGGTAGTATCTTATGTTTGATGAATAGACATAGATTTACAATTTGAAACTACCACATGTTACTCTAAAGACATAACTTTTTTCCCTTCTTTTTACTGTCAGTTCTTATATTTATAAACACGGTTTTACAATTAAACCAAAACTATTACAGAGAAAACCTATTTCTATAATCCTATAACTTCTTCTAGTACTGTAATTTTTTATTGCATTCAAAATAGTGAAACAAACAAACCATACTCTGTTTTTCTTCTTAGCATACTCTTTTTTTCTTCTTTTCATAAACAGAGCATAGTCTTGTACATAACATAGACTACTATTTTTTTTTAAGAAAGAGAGCATAGTTTGTAATTTTGTTTTTGAAATAGTGTAGGGAATTTGGATGTTTTTATATTAAGCTGTGAAATCTATTTTGTTTTCATGAAAGCACTCTCAATTTTTTTTGTTGCATTGTTTCATTTATTTATAGGTGTGATTCTAAGAAATCATTTAAATCCTTTTGCTCAGATCCTTCAATAGATGTTTGTTTCTCTCTAATCCTATTCTTTTTTTTTATGCATAAATAGTGAGGAGCTGGAGCTAGAGCTCTTAGATAAGGTAGTTAAACGTGTGTTGCAAATGGTGAAAAGACCAAGCTTGCAAGTGGTTGACTATCCAAAAGGTTTGGATTACAAGCCAAAACATTTTGAAAACCAAGTCCTATTGCAACAATATCAGAGTAGTAAACCTCAAATCTTGGGGATCCGGGGTTTAGGTGGCGTAGGAAAGACCACCTTGGAAAAAAAATTCTTCAATTAGAAGAAATCATATTATCATAGATCTTGCTTTTTATTTGATGTCAGAGATCATGCATATAAAAACTCTTTAAATTCGTTGCAAAGAAAACTTCTTAAGAGTTTAATTGGATTGGATAAGCCAGTAGACAGTGTTGATGAAGGTAAAGAGATGCTCATACAACCTCTCAAATCTTCTAATGCCTTCATAATCTTAGATGATGTAGACGACATGAATCAAGTGAATTCACTTTTTCCTGTTCAAACTCATGATTTCCATTCAGAGAGTTCAATATTGATTACATCTAGAGATAAGCAAGTTCTAAGAGGCTCAAAAGTCGAAAACTCATCAATTTACTGACTAATTGGGCTCTTGTAACGTGGGATGGTGCTGACGCCGCTTCCAAAGCAATTGTTCATTCTTTGTCTAATGCTTTGAGGTTGGTTAAATGTTTTTTTTTCATATCACTATGCCAAAAAGGTGCCCTTCTTATTCTGGGAGTAAGCATTGTTTTCATTCTGGAAGTATTACGATGGAATTGTTAGTTTACAATATTTTGGTATATTTTTTGTTGTTGAGAAGCTGGCTAGTGAGCTATTTATTCGGTCACACCCCTTGCCCCCCTCTTGTAGGGGAAGTAGCTAACAAGAAGACAAAACCAATTTATATGGGATTGAACTTTGGTGGGTGTAAAACGCCCCACTTTATTATTTAATCAAGATCGTGCTTTACCATCCAACCAAGGCTCAAATGGGATAGCGATTATGGGATTGAACTTTGGTGTATATGAAACACCCCACTTTTTTTTTTAATCAAGACCCTGCTTTACCATCCAACCAAGGCTCAAATGGGATTGGGATTGATTGGTTTGATGTTTTAGATTTTGGACCGAGTTGGGGTTAATTGAGGTTGATTGGTTTCATTTTTTATATTTTCTATCTAAAACACAAATCAATTGGACCCAATTTCTAATGGAAGTAATTGTATCGATTGAAGTTGTGAACTAAGTGATCTCAATTCTAGATATAACACAAATCAATTGGACCCAATTTCTAACGGAAGTAAATTGTATCGGTTGAAGTTGTGAACTAAGTGATCTCAATTCTAGATATGGTAGAAGCATGGTTCCTGTCAAGTTTCTATTTTGCATTTTGGAATTGTTTTCATTGTCAATTTGCTGAAAGATTCCTGTATTGTTTCTCTGGGATGGTTTCAAGGTTTTTTCAGGGCATGTTTCCAAGAGAACAAGATTTTTTCTTTCATAAAATTTCTACCAATTTTCTAGAAAAACAAATTTTATTTTCTTTCATTAAACTCAAATCTAAGAGAGTTTGAGCATTGTTGCATCGAATGAGGTTGGTATCCTCCAATTTTTTTATAGCTTCAAAATCTCAAAATCTCTTCTCCTCGTCGTTTCTCCACTATGACATATAAATCCCAACATACCATGTTCCTTACGCGAATTATGTTCCTTAAGCAAATTATAAATCCCAACATACCATGCCACTATATTACTAAAAATGGGAAATATTGTGTCAGCAATGCACAATTGCAGGTTGTTCTAATTGGAGGGAAGAAAAATATCTTGGCTTTAGTGGTCTAGATTTGGTTTTGTAGTCAAATTTGCATTACCGTGAAGGTTTTAGGTACAATATTCTTTACTTCAAGTTTCTATGTTGAACTGTATTGTTGAATTTCATGTAGACATGTATGTTGTAGTCTCTTGGAGTTTAGTGGCCCTATGATTGTGATCATGACACAACTGCACAACACAAAATGGATGTTTTTATCCAATATGTTTGGGGTAAACTCTTCAATCAAACTTCCTACATGGTTTCCCTGATGATGTGGATTGAAAGATTCATATGTAGTAGACCTATAATTAATACTTTCATACTGGCTACGAACCACATTTGGAGTCCTTTATATCCAATATTTTTGTTCACAGTCGTATATATATAATTTTCCCATTCAATAAATTCCAATACAAATATTTTAAGATTGGAGTGAAGTTTGCCTTGTCCACTTCTTCACAATCCTTCAATAGTACGAAAACGACGGTCACAACTAAAAGGTCATTGGCTCCCGTCATTTACAAAATGTTATAACTTAATATGTAAATTTGAATATAGTATGTTACATTTTGATTTTCTCCGTATTCAAGTAGGTGGTGGTATTGACATTACAAAAAATAAATGGCTTTAAAATAGAGTAAACCATTGACAACATAACATTTCATTGTCGACATAAACTAAGTGATTCGCCAGATAAAGTAAATGCCAAAATCTACTAAACTGTTGAGAACAAAACAACAAATAAATACACAAAGGTGAATAAACTTCTCATATTTACGTTCTTTCCTTTCCTTACATAATATTGATGCAAACTGTTACAATGTAACTATTTCAATATATATTTTCCGAACCTCCGACAAAGTTCTAGATAAAAAATGTCTTAATCTGGCAAATCATAGGAAAATGTGGGTACTTTCTCCCTTTCTCTTACTTTAGCGGGTACTTTCTCCATGTAAATAGGTGGCCAACAGCTCAAGGCAATGCATATGCACACTGTGGATGAACCTCTTTTATAGAATATTCCACTTAGGTTTATGTTTTTTTCTATGACCCACTCAGGGTTTCAAATTCTTTTCAAGGTTTTCTTATGATTTGTTAGTAATTGTGACCCCTTTTTTGACAAAAATATTTATATAAACCTAACTCAAAAGTTCTTTTCATTGTTTTTATGAATATTTAGGTTTGCAATTCATTTCATAGTTTGCAGTTCTTTGGTCCCTTGTAGAAAAGAACTAATATTTGTAAAAACCTATTGACTATTCATCATAAAACTCCACTAGAGTGGGTACTTTCTCGATGTAAATGGGTGGTCGAACAAACGTTTTTTTCAAGTTCTTTGGTAGTTTTTATAAATATTTAGGTTTTTATAACTATTTTTCTTTCAAGACAATTTTGTTATTGCAATTTTAACACTTTCTTTGTTATTTCGTACCTTACAAATCTATTATGAATCCTTATCCCGTCTGGGTTTAGAATGAATAACATAGGTGGACAAAGGATGAAGGCTTATACACCACCTTCCCCTTAAATATAAATATTTAATACACATATAAGAATCACAACTCGGATATACTTTAAAATAAATTGCTTGAATCTTTGTTAAATCTTCAGTGTCAATACAAGAGACCTAAGATTCAGGGTTGCAAAGAAAACTTCCCGAATGAGACTTTATTTCTTTTGTCTCACAGACCAGATTACCTACCAAGGGATTAGCTCGCCAATAACTTGAAACTGCAAACATTCAAAGTTTAGTGGTTATATTTGGATAAAATATTTAAGCCATAAATCAATGGATTTTACATTGGTGGATTTTACAACATGTCCATTGACGGATGCTACTTGGTTTTTTTCGGCATTCCCTTTCCCTCGAGAATGCTAGTTATTATTATTATTCAAGAAAGTAGAGTATGTACAACTTTAAAAGTCAAAAGAGAGTTCATTATTTCATAAACAAGAGAATCTCATTACACCAATTTAGTGACATAATAATAATAATAATAATAATAATAATAATTATTATTATTATTATTATTATTATTATTTATAAAAAATATAAAACTATATTATTTTTAATGTTAATGAAAGAAAGATTGTAAAATCAGAATTAAGGATAAAATGTATATGATATTATGTATTTTAAAGTGAAATAAAAATATTTAATTAATTTGATATAAAATTTTAAATTATTTATTTAACTTCTTAAATTTATCCATATTTTTTCATATTAAAAATATTTTTTCATATTACATTTTAGATTGAAACTTTAGATTGAAACAAATAGAATAAATAAAAATCATGCAATTTTTTATTTTTTTTTATAATTTTATATTAATATCATCCATAAATTTAGAATATTTTAATTATTTTTTTAATTTATACATGATTTATTATTATTATTATTATTATTTATAATTTTTCATATATTATTATATATTTTGAGACATCACTCATATATCTATAAAAAAAAATATTCTATTTAATAACATATATATTACATCTCTCATAGAGAGAATGAATGGATAGAAAATATTTTTATTTATTTTAATTAAAATAAAAATTTAATTATTTATAAATTTTTATATATTATTATACAAAAAGAATGAATGGATGAAAAATATTTTTATTTATTTTAATTAAAAAAATTTTAATTATTTATAAATATTTATATATTATTATATATTTTGAGACATCACTCATATGTCTAAAAAAAATATTTTATTTAATAACATATATATTATAACATCTTTCCTATAAAATTAATGGATAGATGAAAAATATAATTATTTATATATTATTATATATTTTGAGACATTATTCGTATGTCTATAAAAATATATATATTCTATTTAATAACATATATATTACAACGCCTCGGATGGGGTGACACGCGACAGTTCCTTGCCACCGGGCTTAGCACTAAGCCATAGCATAAATGTTGATGGCCGCCATCCACCCGCCCTGCATTTACGATGGTAGACGACCATAACAGCAGTTATACGGTGGAGGGAAACCTCCCTCGCGTGAACACTCTCGCTCACAATGCACTCAGCATGACAGGGTTTATGGATGGCCAGGTGACTTTGGCCTTTAGCAATTTGTTTTTTCATGTGCCTGGATAGAGTGGGTCTGCTCTCGCTTCGGCTCTCCTCATCGTCTGGAAGCTCTGGTGTAGCCCTGTATCCTTCTCATCCCAACTTACTCCCATCTCGCTGCATCCTCACTGTATCGTCATCTATTCCCTGGCAATTATGACCAGAAAGCGGGGCAGGCCTCGCCGTGGCTCGACCTGGTACACCCACAAGGCGCAGCGGCAAAGGAAGGAGAAGCTGGAGCGTGCTCTGTCGATGGCAACCTCCATTCTCCGAAAGAAGGCTCAAGCTGAACAATTGGCTTTGCATGCCATCATTGCGGAGATGGGAGCCGGATGTAGCAGTGAAACCATGACAATTAAGCCTGGAGACAGGTAGGAGGATGGTGTTGCGGATGTGTTTCCCACCTGTTACGTGGAAGAAATTCCATTCATGGAGGACTTGGCGACCACCCAGGAACCCCAAGCCATGGAGGCGAAATACCAGGATGGAAGCGGCCCAAAAATTGATCTGGCAGATGACATCCTTGGGTGCATTGTTGAGGAAATTCCCTAGTCGGGTGACTACAGCCCCACTAGCCATGATATGCAGGCAACGTTCGAGGAAGAAACGCAAGATAAAACCAGAGCAGAAGAGAATGCAGACAAGAATATCTCAGCGAGGAAGGAAGAAGCGGATGGTGCAGAGCTGATGGAGCTCGAAGCTGGAATTGGAGCGACCGTGGAATTGAGGGATGTATCCCTCAACGACGTGGGTAATGGCTTGCATGGTTCTTTCCTCCGTGCAGAACATCTGACTCTAGTGTTCGAACTCCGAGGCCACATGGCAGACCTGGAGCATAGAGCCCTTCTCATGGGCCAGCGTCTGGACCTTCTCCTTGATGCGTACTCCAATGCTCCAGCTAAGCGGAAGTGCCCTTTCTGTGCGCAGGCATTTGCCATCCCGACTGGGTCCATGTGGCAGACAAGCAAGGGTGACAGGTCACCGGGTATCTAGGTCTTCTATGCTTTTTTCCATTTCTTAGTTTTATCATGCTACTGTTACATGTTCACTTGGACTATAGCCATCTGTCCTGGTTTCCTCCGGGCAGGACATATGCTATTTTGTTTCTTTGTTTTATCATGCTACTGGTATATGTTCTCCAAACTATGCCGGTTTCTGGTAAACGACAGTATTTTTGGTGACTCAGACCTATATCTCTGTACATTTTGTCAAAGTTTCTTCGATAACTTAATATAGTAGGTTCCACCTTTTTTACTCATAGAAAAAAACATATATATTACAACATTTCTCATATAAATTTAATGAATAGATGAAAAATTTATTTATTTATTTTAATTAAATAAAAATTTAAAATTAATGAATAAATGAAAAATATTTTTATTTATTTTAATTAAAATAAAAAATTACAATAAATTAAATGCCATACTTATCCTATTTAAAAATATCAACACACTACATTGCATTTTACATCGTCAATCTTAAGATCCAACCATATAAAATCTAACCGACATAATATTAAATACTTAGGTGCTTATTGCTGGTTTATCATAAGTATTATTAGATTGTAGGTGACATCAAACAATTAATTGTAGGCGCATATTTTAATATCTCATACTTTAATAGCTTTAATATCTCATGAAAACAAGAAAGACATGCTAAGTAGTTCGCTCTCTCCTTTTGCAAAGCATTGTCAATAATACTTGAACAACATTTTATTAATATTAATTTAATATAAAGATCTTATATTATGTTTTTTATATATTATTGTTGGATTTTATATATCTTTGATATTCTTAATAGATAAAGTCAGCCAAACTTAGCTTGCTCTATTTTAGACCGATATGTTATTTTGGCAAATAAACTTCATTTATTCTGTACTCGAATTATGAATTATGGTTGTGTTTTTTTTTTTTTTTNAAGAGATTTTACATATAAAGGGCCTTCAAAAACCAGACCAGAGTTACAAAAGCTTGAAAACAATCATGTTGTAGTTACCAAACTGTCCCAGGAAAGGGGAAACCAGTTCAGCCAGTCGACTAAGTCTAGCAATTTATAGTCTGACAGTCTTAGATCAACATAGCTAAACTGACTAGGCTACAGCGAAGTAAATAAACTAGTAAAAAGATCAGATCCCCAGAGGGGTCAGAAACTTGACAAATAACCTAGCCAGGTGGCTTGGTAGGCCACGTCCCAAGGTTCCTCTTCGATGGGCGTCCCTTTCCCTTCCATTTGCATGTCAACAACCAAGTTTCCCCCTTCCAGGTCAGCAGCTGCCAGGGTGACTCCGGGTGGATTGTGCGCGTGGATGCTCGTAGCTGTCACAACCTCTGTGTCCCCATGCGTGACCTACACCAAGTCGTCCCCTTCTTTCTGTTTCACCTATTCATTCCTGTCGACGGCCTCTGCATGGGGCATCTCTGTTGCTGCCGCGGCCTCTGGAGTGGTGTGGAAAGCTTCCTGGAAGGTGGAGAGGATCTGAAGGAGGGTTGAAGTTTTCCCATCCAAAAGCTGCAGTTGGAAATGGAGCTCCTCCAATCCTTGCCGAAGCTCAAAAACCAGCCCATAGAGGATGGTCAGGCTATCCTTCAGCTATGAATTAGGGATGAAGTCAATGGTTGAGTGTGTGTTGTGCTGGGCATTCCGAAGAAAGGGTGGCGCCTCCAAGGGTGGGCGGGAGGAGCAGGCTACCGGTGCAACAGAAGGCCTCTTGGCTAGGGAATTCGGTGGAGCTACGAGAAATCACGAGAGAGAACCCGACGAGCTATCTGTGATGACCAAACATTCGAACCAGGAGGCCGGCGGGGTGGAGGAGGTGAGAGGTTCCAGCTCGGGCTGCAAAGGCTGCGAGGAGTGTGTTGAGGGCGAGCCAGGGGGAGAAACAGAAACACGGGGCCAAGGAGGATTCCATGGAGATCCTCTCCTTGGCCTCCCTCTTTGCCGTGACATTATGAGCTCGCAGGGAAGGCATAACTGAACAAAATCTCCCAAGTGGACGTGGAGAAACTGGAGAAGTCCAAAGGTGGTGAGCACCATGAAAAACCAGAGTGATCTAGGTCTGGGCGGCTGAGGGATAAGAGGGTTAGGTCGCATGCGGGGGTTGAATTCATCTGCAGACAGAGAAGCCATGGTGGAGACATCAATGGGAGTTGGGCGCACCAACGTTAATGGTGCAGCGGACGTCGTAATACCAAATAAATGCATGGTTTAGGCGGTGGGTCTTGGCATGAGCCCGACACATGGTCCCCTGCCGCGTTGGCCTATCCTCACCTCTTCCTCCCGCCATGTGGCCCGCACTAACACCCCATCCGGGTGTTTGTCCACTGCCACAGCCTTGCAAATGCATTGCTGGAGAATAGGGTGTGCAAGGTTGAGGGACGTTTTGCAAAGGAGATCCGGTCCATCCCAATTAGTCCCCAGATTAGCTAGTTCATCCGCAACTTGGTTCACCTTTAGCCCGATGTGAGCAGGTATAAAGGCCTGATTAGGTTGCAAAAGATCTGCTATAGTATTTAGCCCATGTGAGAGTCTCCTGTTGGGTGAGATTCTTTTTGGGTCCGCTCCATTTAATATTCTGCTGAAGAGATTGATAATGATTTGGGAATCGCCTTCTACAATCAACTTGGTGAAGCTATTCTCAATGGCTAATTGCAGTCCTTTGGTGATCCCCCAAAGTTCCGCTGCATTGTTCGTAGTGTGGCCAAGGGAGCTTGCGTTAATGAGAAGGATGTGTCCAAGGTGGTTGCGGAAGACCACTCCATATCCCACTGCTCCATCAAAATTGAGCTTGATGAAGTCACCTGGGGGGGGTCCAAGAGGAGGGGCTACTTGGAGGGGGAGGAGGAGAAATGGGAGGAGGTAAGTCAAGAATTGAGGGGGGCTTCCAGTACTGAAGGATCAGAAGTTTCGTGGGAGTGCTGATTAGATCTTTTTCAGTCCAATGCTGAAGGTTGATAGTTTCCGAAATGTTGAGGTGACATTGGTTCCAACAGTGGTGCCACAGGAGGTGATCATTCCTGAAAGCCTTTTGTTTCTTTCCTTCCACACCTGCCAGAGAATGAAGCCTGGAAGAAGTTGCCAAATGAGATTTAGAAAAGGAGATTGAAACACTTGGTCCCTCCATTCCGTGATTGTATCAATGATGTTGTCTCTCTTACGATCCGAGGTGCGCATAATTAACGCACTTTGATCCCAGATTTGAGTAGTGTAGGGGCAAGTGTTGAGGAGATGATTCATGGTTTCAGCTTCTTCTCCATAGAGCATGCAGATAGATGTGCCAACAAATCCTCTTTTTGAGATATGATCCCAGGTGAGAATACTCGAATGGGTGATGAGCTAGAGGAAGAGCGTAATTTTAGGCCAATGCTTAAGGTCCCAGATTTTGCTCCAAACCTTCCCTGTGGTTAGAGGGTCTGAGTGAGTTTTGATGACATAGGCCTCTCGTATGCTGAAGGTGCCCCATGACGATTAACCCCATCATAGGATATCCTCTCCTATGAGTTTGGGGATTTTTCTTTTGGTCATTTCTTCCTGCCAGGGTCTTAGGTCCACATGCGCCTCTAGGTTCATGCGCTCCTTGTTTAAGTGCTAGCGTCGCCAGGTGTCCTCTGTTGGATTGTCTTGCCAGTGATCAACGACTTTTGTCAGGCCTACGTGTGTAGCTTGGATGCTGATATTCTCAGCCCAATCCTCATGGTCTAGAGTTGGCCATTGCTGCCAAGAATCTTTCCAGAAGAGGGTTGTTTTCCCATTTCGAATTTCCCATAAAGTGTGATTGGTTACCAGATGTCTATTTTGCTTAGCTGCTGCCCAGATTAAGGAACATGGGTTGTCCCCATTCCATCTTATTAAATTCTTCTCTACCATATCGGGTGCATATTTCCTTCGCCAGAGCCTAGCCCAAAGATCCTTGGGATTTTTTAACCAACGCCACCAGATCTTGGCGCTAAGGACATTATTCATGATGGAGGGGTCCCTTAGCCCAAGGCCTCCATGTGCTTTGGGTTGGCAGAGTTTGTCCCAGCTGATTAGCGCTATTTTCTTCCCTGTGTTGAGGCCTTGCTAGAGGAAGTTTCTCTGTAATATTTTTATAGTTGTGAGGACAAACTTTGGGGCAGC
The DNA here is from genome assembly GCA_009831015.1 of Picea engelmannii. Classification (NCBI taxonomy): domain Eukaryota; kingdom Viridiplantae; phylum Streptophyta; class Pinopsida; order Pinales; family Pinaceae; genus Picea; species Picea engelmannii. The sequence goes on from ML784793.1 coordinate 1,134,915, forward strand.
AAGCGCCAAAAAGGTGTAGATGGGGAGGGCTTGAAGAACGACTTGAAGGAGAATGAGGCGACTAGGGAGGTTTAGTACTCTGTAGGTCCAGGAAGACAACCTTTTGGCAAAGGAGGAGAGGAGATGTTCCCAAGAAGTGTTCCTGAGGGTGTTATCAATCAAGGGGACGCCAAGGTATTTGGATGGAAGGGAGCTTCGGTTGAAACCCAAGATATCAGAGACATGGCGTTGAATCGGAGGAGGTGTATTGAAGAAGAAGATTTGAGATTTGTCTTTGTTACAGTCCAGTCCTGAGGCTTCAGAAAAGGTTTGAAGGATAGAGAGGAGGGAGTGAGCTTCGCGTGCTGTAGGGGTACCCATCATTAGAGTGTTGTCCACAAATTGGCTATGCGAGATAAGGGGGGAGATACCATGCAGAAGTAGACTTGTCAGCAGATTGCTTGCTATGGTTGCGTGAATGGAGCGGCTGAGACCCTCGGGCATAATGATGAAGAGGAAAGGGGAAAGAGGGTCTCCTTGTCTGATTCCTCTGAAAGGGGAGAAAGGATGGGAGGGAACTCCATTGATAAGGATGGAGAAGAAGGCTGAGGAGGTTAGATTCATTATCCAATCCACCCAGAGTTTGTCAAAGCCAAAGGCAAGGAGCATTTCCCTCATATATTCCCAGCTTAACTTATCAAAGGCTTTAGAAATGTCTAGTTTTAGTAGCATACCTGGCATTCTGGTCTTCTGCAAGGAGTGAATCACTTCATGAGCTAGGATGACACTGTCCAAGATTTGTCTGCCTTCCACATAGCCCGATTGCTTCGGAGAGATGATCGTTGGTAAGATGGGCTTGAGTCTTCGGACAATCACTTTGGTTAGGAGTTTATAGATGACGTTGCAAAGAGCGATGGGTCTGAACTGCTTAGGGTAGTAGGCCTGCCCCTCTTTGGGGATGAGGGTGAGGAAAGTTGCATTGAGAGATCAGAGGACTTGTCCTGAAGTTCTGGAGTCTTCAATGATTTCCCACACCTCTACCCTGATCATCGGCCAACAATGGTGAAAAAAATCACTGGTGAAGCCATCTGGGCCCGGAGCCTTGCACTTGGGGGTGTCCCGAAGTGCCTGATCCACCTCCTCAATAGCAATGGGTCGGAGTAGGGCTGTGTTTTTCTCCTGAGTAACAAGGGAGGGCACATGCTGCCTAACCTTGGCTATGGCCTCAGATCTGTCCAGGAGTGGTTCCGTGAGGAGATCTTTGTAATAGTCTATCAGTGTCTTCTCCAGATCTTCATGGGAGTGGATAGGCTCGCCATTGGTGGAGGTTAATTGCGAAATTCTATTGGTATGATGGTGGTGAATGGTGGTTCTGTGAAAGAATTTGGTGTTTCGGTCCCCCTCCTTGAGCCACTGGATGCGAGATTTCTGTTTTCACAGAATCTCTTCTTGACCTTTTCTGGCCTCCAACTGTTGATTTACTTTTGCTTCCTGGGTTTTAAGCTCGTCCATTAGCCCTTGAAGCCGGATCTAGTTTTGAATCGTGCACATTTGTTTTGACAGTTGCTTTTGGGAGTCGAAGATATTGTCGAAGGTTTGCTTATTCCAAAGTCCGAGTCTTTGCTTGAGGTTCTTTAGCCTTTGTTGAAATCTGTACATCTTGGAGCCGTGGGGGACCTCTACCTCCTTCCACCAATCCTAGATATTTGCTTGGAAATCTGGGTGGTGGAGCCAAAACTGTTCAAACCTGAAGGGATTTCTCCCTGGAGTGGCTGGCACCTCCAGCCATAGCTGAATGGGTGAGTGATCCGAACCGTGGAAATTCAGAATGCTTGCTTCCAGAGTTGTCCCTTCCAGCATAAGGGAATCAGAGATGAGAAAATGATCTAGCCTGCATGCGATTTGATGTATTCCGGTTCTTCTGTTTGTCCAGGTATGGATGCCATTGATGGTTTCTAGGTTGATGAGGTTGAAGTTATCAATGAGTCTATTGAAGTCACTAGAATTTTGGTCCAGGCGTCTTGATCCCCCTTTTTTTTCATCCAGGTTGCGTATGAGATTGTAATCTCCCCCGATAATCCATCTGTTGTTCCTAGTTAAGGTGGAAAGGTACTCCAGGTTTCTGAGAAAGGCTTGCTTATCCCTGGGGCTAGCTGGCCCATAGACATTGGTAAGGTGTCCAGGTTTGTTAGAGCCAATGAGCCTATAATCTGCAGTGATGGACCATTTGGTAGTGATAAAGTTTTCCATGAGCATTGAGTTGGTGTTCGAGAGGATAGCTAGTTCTCCAACTGTACCTGTGGTTGCAGTAGAAACTACTTCCCCTTGCTTCCAGCAATAGGGGAGTAGTCTGTTAATATCTTCAGTTGTGCATTTTGTTTCCTGAAGTAATATTATGTCCGGTTTTCTGCAAAGATTAGATCTCGTAGCATTTTTTGCTTGCTACGTCCATTGAGGCCTCTTATATTCCAGGAGATAATCTTCATGAGGATGAGGGGGTGGAGAGAGGGGGAAAGATGTCCAAGATAAGGTGGATTTGATTGGAGTTCACCATGAAGTGACCTATTTCTTGTATGAGATTGTTGGTTGACTTCCTTCCTCTCTTCTTTTCATCTTTCTGAGTTTTGCTCTAGCTCTTTGATTGATTGCCTGTATTCCCAGACCCTTGCTAGATCGAGCTGTGGATCCAGCAAAGGAGTTAAGGAAGACCTTGTGCACCTTCCGTAATTGATCTTGAGGTATGGTGTACAGTTTTTGATGTCTATAGGCATGTTCGAGGTGCTCCAGATCCACCCCAACTAATTCTTGCTCTTCTAGCTCCATTTCGGCATCACCATCCTCTATCTCCAAATGGTCTTGCTGGCTGACAGCGGGGTCTAGAGATGAGTGATCTGGTTCATTCTCCTGTATTGGTTGTTCTCTCCCTGGACTCATGTGTTGGGGAGTGTTTTCCGCGTGGAAATCGTTGGAGTTTATGGGGACTGATGGATTCTCTGGTTGATCCTGTAGTATTGCATATTTATTACTAGTGGAAGGATCTTTACTTACCTGGGATGGCTTCTTTCGTCCTCCTTGTCTTCTCTTTCCTACTGGTTGAGCGAAGCCTTCCTTGTCTTTGCCGACCTCTGGGTTCCTCTCTTTGTGAGCAACATTGAGGGGGCATTCTCTGAAGAGATGTCCGTGCTCATGACATTTCCTACATCTGAACGAGATGTGTTCATAGTCGATGGTTTGGGTCCAGTCCTCGTCATGGTATTCAAGAATGATGGATCCTGGGAGCGGCTTGGCGATGTTCAGGTATATGCAGATGCGCGCATAGGAAGTGTACCACCTCTGCTTGGTAGCCTCTGAAGACTTAACATAGATTCCGATGGTGTTACCTATACCAGCCAAGACCTCTTCCAGCCAAAATTCCTGGGGAAGAGAGTATAGTCTAATCCATACTGGTGCATACGCGAAATCTTCCTTTTCAGGGATGAACTTCTCAGTCCAGAATCTTAAGAAGAGTCCTTCTGAGTTGTAGAAGTAAGGCCCTCCATCAAAGATGCGGTTGCGGTCCTCGAGGTTATGCAGAATGATTGTGAAGAAGCCCTTGGATCCTAGTTGCAGATCATAGTGTCCTTTTGGCTTCCACTAGTGTTGTATCCATTTGATCAGATCCTTTTTTGAAGGCCAGAGCCCTAGGAACTTTCCTACGAGGGCGTAGTCTCTCATGTATTTCTTTTGTTCTTCTATGCGTGGTGAGCTGATGATGTATTTCGGGGCCTGTGGTGCTTGTGGAATGCATTTCCCTAGAAGCCATGGTATTGACGCTGTAGCAGGTATAGCCGCGTTTTCTGGATCAATATCCATCTCCCGATCCTTGAAAGTTCCTTCTGCCAGGAGCTTTGAGTGTTGATCTGGAGGGGGCTCGAAAGTGGGTTGTTTTAATCCTTCTCCAGAGCTTCCATTCGCTGTGGCCTGGCTGTAAGAGGAGCCATTCGGCCCTCCCTCCTTCAGAGTCATGAGCCCCAGCAGGGAAACAATTGTGACAGTGTGGCTTAAACCCTAAACCTAGTTGCAGAGCGCTCTTTTGAAAACCTTCTAATAATATTTATAAAAAAATTATTATGGTTGTGGTTTTATTATAAGTAATAAAACATAAATATTTTGAGTGATATTAAAGTATTTTATATTTTTAAAATATTTTAGTAATCTTAAGTTATTTTATATTTTCTTTTACATAATATGAATATGAATTATGGTTGTGGTTTTATTATAAGTAATAAAACATAAATATTTGAGTGATATTAAAGTATTTTATATTTTTAAAATAATTTAGTAATCTTAAGTTATTTTTATATATATATTTACATAATATGAATATGAATAGTTAATTATTATTTTATTATTAGAAGGATAAACAATTTATTATTTTGTTTTTTTTCAATTTATTATCATTAAAATTCGATCAAACAATTTTTATTAAAATTATAATTTTGGATTTATAAATCTTGTTTTAAATGCAAAAATAAATTCAACATCTCTAATACCTTTAATGCAACCAAATTGAATAGTTAACAATTGAAATCTATAATTTCCATATTGTATAGTTAACAATTGATAGTTACAATTTTATCAATGGAAAATAATTCTTACACCATTTGAGACCAAAATTACTAATTTCCTCTCCTTAAAATGAAAATCATAACAATTTTAGAGAATGTGATATATTCTTAAAGAAATATTTAAGTAGTGTTATGTTTTAGACATTGCATTTCTTAGGGTATTCTGAAATAGTGGTTGATGGATTACATAAACACAGATTAAAAAAACTAAGCGGGATCAGACTTTAAGGGAAATGAGTTATTAGATGAGGTTTGGTATATAGACATGAACACAGTTTTATCCATTGGAATATAGCAGAAACTGTACACATTTGCATATTCCCTCCAACTTGTAAATTTGTAAATTTATATGAATTTTTATAACAATATTACTTACCTATTTTATCTTTTAAAATTATTTTTACCTATTTTATCTTTTAAAATTATTTTTATTTTAACATTTATATGAAGTTTTATAGTATAACTTTTAAATTATTTTAATTGTACAAAATTATTGTGATTGTATATTTATTGATAATTTAATTATTATTTTTTTTTAAAGTAAAAAAGGCGAATCCTGTTATATTAGACTTCCAGAAAAAGAAATACACTTGACATACAGGTGCCAGCTGTCCTGCCTATGTAGGAAACCAAGATAGCTAGCCTGTCCACAGTAGCATGCAAAATCAAACACCATGTTTCGCCACCCTGCCCGAAGGAAACCAGGGTGCATATCCATCTTCATCAGCAGTTTAGTAAAGTCCGTTCTAACGCTAACTAAGCTAGTAACTAAAGAGCTACAGCTCTGATAAACAACAAAAGAAAAGGAGTTGGAGACCATATGAAACAGTAGAACCTATTCGCCAGAGTCCTTGCAGCCTTCCTTCGTCTTGCCGCCATTGACAGGAATGACATAGGGCTGAGCGCAGGTGGGGCATTGTCGCTGAGGTGTGGCTCTAGAGTAGGCTGCGTAAAGCATGTCCAAGCGTTGGCTAACGCAAACGGCTCTGAAAATTTGATCATCCACCAGGCTGCATACCTCAAAGATCAGGTTCAGGTGCTCCGGATGTAGGAATGGTGGCAATGGTGATGACTTTGTTTCAGCCTCCGTTTCTTGGTGACCCTGTGTCTTCCTCTACGACTGTGAGTCGACGTTGCATTCTGGCAGCTCCTCCTCAACTAGGCAAGTGTCGAACTTTGCATTCGGAGCGTCGTTGGGGACGCGAGTCTCTTTCANAGGGTCTCCCCCTTGCCCGCGGCATGGTGAGAGTGAGGGCTAGTGCCAGGATGCCTCCTATGCTTCGGTTCTTTCTCTTCTCGGCAAGCTTCAATTGCATTCTGAGAGATCCAGTAAGACGGATAATGACATAAACTATGGCTACCACCATTAACACCGAGAGCTTAATGCTTTGGCTGGCTGGCCTATGCTCACGCGTGAGAGGCCCCATCGATAACCGGAGGCCGACGGAGGTGAAAGCCTTCATAAATGACTATGGTGTGAGGTGAGAGCCACCATAAATGGCCTCTCCCTTCATGCCTCCACATGCCCTTCCTTTCCGCGTGGCACCCCATCCGGGGGATAATTTAATTATTTTTAATTGTATATGAGTTTTAGCAATAAAATATAAATTACTGACTTAGAAACATAGTTTAAACCATTTTGTTTTTATATGATTTTTTTTTTTTTTTTTTGTTTAATTTGACTTTCAAGAATCATTTTATGTTTTATTTGTGTTAGTTATACTTCATTTATTTAGCGAAAAGAAAATTGCATGGACTTAAAAAACCAATTTCATTCTTTATCATAATATATATATTCTGTTAAATTTTATAAAGTTTTATAATGAAATTGTTTAATTTTTTTTAATTTTAATTTATTTGTATTGTATATGAACACTAATTTTGATGATTTACTTAATTTTCACAATATATGAATTTCTTATATTAAATTTATATATGTTCAATATATACTTTTTTTTCTTTTCAAAACTCTACATCAACATAAAATTCAAATAGTCTTTATTTTTTATTCATTTTCTTCAAAACTCTCCAATATCCTTGAAATCAAGGTGGAACTTAAATAGTCCTTATTTGACACTGCTACTCAAATTCGGAATTTGATGGGTGAGAAATGTTATCTATGTCAGGAGTAATGGTTGTGTGGACTTATGAAGCCCCCCTTACACATCCCAAGTTGGATGGTAGACTGACAATGAAAATTTCATTGATGAGGGACCCACCATCAATCATATACATTATTATACATCTTAAGTTATATATTTTAATCCCAAATAGATCCCACTCAATATTTTTTTTGTGAATAAAAGGTGGATCCTTATATTAATTCCAACTGAAAGCTTACAATCAACATTAATACCAAAATGCTATCATCGATTCCTTCAGGCCAGATCGACGGTCCAGGATTTCTCTCGAATTTCACGATTTTGTGTTTCACGGCTTCGCGGCTTGGGCATACAGCTTCCTCCATGTTGCGGACTCTTGAAAGCCAAGTTCCCAAAATTTTATTGTGTCGGATCCATGAGACTGGATCGACAATCCAGATCTCTTCTAGTACCAATGGTTTTGATCTGTTCTCGCTTTTCACAGTTTCGCGCTTCGCGATTTCGTGACTTAGGGAAATCACTACCATAATGCTGCGAACTCCCGATAGTCGAGATCCCTAAATTTCCTCGTGCAAGATCCATGGTGCCAGATCGACGATCCAGATCTTTTCTGGTACCAATGGTCCTGATCTGTTCTCGCTTATCATGATTTCATATTTTGCGATTTCGCGGTTCGGGCGGATAGATCCCACTCAATATTGATACACATTACCAACATTACTATTTTCTTATTATTCTTTTAGGAAATCTATGAATATTTAATCCACTCCATCTCAAGTTCAATCCACCATATTTATTGTTACACATTAATTCTTTCCCATATTATTCATTGTTTTTCTTGAGTATTCTTTATATTCTTGTTTACCTATAGCTTTTAAAAACACATTTTCTGCATTTCCAAAGAAAACTAACTATGATGTTTACATTGTTTTGAGCGTATTTCAGATTCACATCTTCGCATTGTGACATACTTAGCAATGGAGGACCCACTAACACAACATACCGTTTACATTCGACATCTTGTTGATGACCTCCAACTACATAGAATACAATTCAAATCCATGTTATCCATCCTGGAAAGGGAAACCTTTCAAGGCCAAAGATAAAAGAAGAACTTGCTAAGAAATTTAATATTTATGATACCTAAACAATATTCATCTCTTATTTTCGTACAACCGACCCATTCTCTAAAGGCTTTGGAATATTATATGATAGCGTGAAAGACACATTGCAACATGAAAAAAATCGAGGCATTAATATATATATATATAAAGTGAAATGCATTTCCATCTTTTCTCATGTAAACTACAATTATATATATATCATATACGTTGTCTACAATGCTTATCATTCATGTGTAATGTAAGCTATTGAATTTCATTCAAACAATGTAACATATTGATTAACAACTACTTTTTTGCAATAGTGATAAAATATATTTAATTTCATCTATAGTTTCCCTTTCAAACAAATCAATTGTTAATTGTAACACATGTTTTAATAGTTGAAACATAAATATTGAGTTTTATATTGGAGTAAAGTAAAACAAATATATATTTATATCTTTAAAATCTAACTACATAAAAATTTTCAATGTGTATATCTCTCTTTCTCTCACTTTATACATGTATACCATCGACATTAACTTTTAAAGTTTTATTATTCTTACCATGGTGCAAATATTATTCATATCATCAACATGCAAATGTCTTTATTTACATAATATAATATATTTAAATTTTTAGGTTTTAGATTTCCTCTCCTACTATATCATGGTTTTCTTTTCCTCTTGTCTCATGTTTATTCCTTCTTAAACTCTATAAAAGTACATAAAGTATTGTTGTTCAAATAGTTACAGACATACATCAACAAATATCGTGATACTTGAACAATTTTTTTTTCTCTACTCACATATGTAGTCCCCTTTAATTCCATTTGTATCCATTGTATTTTACTTATTACATCCCGTCCTTGTTTTTTCCCTATGTGGTCTTTCAGTGACCTTGTACATCCATTTTTTACACAAAATACCCAAGGCATGGAAACTGTGTTAACAACAAACTCGCTTACAAGGATTGGAAATGGATAGATTATTTGTAGTCTAATTCTACAAATTATGGACTTCAAAGTAACATTATAAGACCATTACTCAATAGTCCTATCCAATGGAGGAAATACATGATCCAAATTTATGAGCAGAACAAAATGAAACCACAAATTTATAATATTAACACAGAGACACATTGAACAATAATAGAGATACAATAAAACTTGACCTCTATTTAAAGATAAGAAATATGTTGAAAACTGTAAAATGTAGACTAAAAACAAGCTTGCTAGAATGGTGGCATCTTATCTCTGAGTAGAGATGTGACGACTACGCTCATTCACAAGAAGATGAATACAATGAGGCTTTGAAGGGTCTTTTTACAATAAAAATGAATACCAAAACCCTAAACATTCAAAAACCTAACCCTAGGAGATGAAGCACCAAAAGTCGTGTGGGCCCCGTTGGGGTAATTTAGTACATCAACTTCTCAGGGTCATAACTTTTGCATACGATATCCATTTAGGGTGAACGATAGCTCGTTGGAAAGGTATTGATGATGAGATTCATTTAGAGGGATCAATTAGAGCCTTTGTATATCATTGAGGTTCCCTATCATGAAAAAATGTTGTTTGAGCCCTCAAAATGGCCCCGAAAAACTGCTAAAAGTAATAAGTTGCCAAAAAACTATTTTGAACCAGTTGGAAAAGGTGGGTGGCCACCGAGATCCTCTTGGATCAATGCTACCCCCTTAGAAAGAAATGGTCTCCATTGCGTTGAGTTCCCCCATCAGATGAGGAAATTTCTGTTGAATTTGGCCCCGGGTGAGCCACTTGCCTTGGTGCAAGAGCTACCCTACTTTGACAACCTGATAAAGCTGGATCCTCTCCTGGCGAGTTCCCTTGACCTATATTTCCACAATATGATCAGTGGATGCATGTTCCATGCAATAATGGTTGAGCTCTATTGGTGTCAATTGTCCTGCTATCTCTGAGGTATCCAATAATGGTGGAAAATAAGGCCGAAGGAGGTCCACATTGAACACTGGGTGCAAGTCAAGGAAGGGGGGAAGGTTGAGCTCGAAAGCATTGTCACCCACAACCTTGGTGATGGTGTAAGGTCCATAACAGAGTGGATGAAGCTTCCGATGAGGCCCTGTAAAGCATTGTTTCTACAAGTGCAACCAAACTTTGTCTCCCACCTGAAACGGGTGTGGCACTCGATGTTGATCATGGCACTGCTTGTACTTGGCATTGGACTTCTGTAAAATATCCTGAACCTGTTGGTGGATTTTTTGGATCCGCTCAATGAACCAGGTGGCTTTGTCAGCTCCAGTTGGAGCATGCGATGAGTCTTCCTGGGTGGCCACAAGGGGTATTACAACATCCATGCAACCCAATGGTTGAAATCCCAACCCCACTTGAAAGGGGTTGTGGCTGGTTGAACTATGTATGGATCTGTTGTAGCTGTGATGAACATAAAGAATACTCTCATCCAAGGTGCGGGGGTTCTTGAAATTGTACATGCGTAGGATGTGCATGATCATTCGGTTGACAACCTTGGTTTGGCCATTCGTCTATGGGTGGAAGGTAGTGGACTTGGTGAGCTTGGTGTCCAGCAGTGACCAGAGGCTCGACCAGAATGTGCTAAGGAACCGACTATCCCGATCTAAGATAATGGTTTGTGGGATCCCAAAGTGTACCCACACTCGTTCAAAGAATATCTTGGCAGTGGCCTCCGCTGTGATGCTCTTCTTGCAGGTGGCCATAATCGCCATCTTGGAAAAGCGATCAACAACCACAAAAACATAGTCATTTACCTGCTTGGTGGACAAAAGTCCCTACATGTAGTCCATTGAGATGGATTCCCAGGGAATGTCGGGAGTAGGCAGAGGAGTGTATAGGCCTTGTTTCTTAGTGGCCGATTTGGCAATAACACAGGAAATGAAGGACAAAATATACTTGCTAACATCCTGTCGAAGTTTCTGCCAGTAGAAATGTCACTACGACATTGCCACTGTCTTTTCCAAGCCGAAGTGTCCTGCCACCCAACTATAGTGGGATTCCCAAATCATCTTCGCTCACTCACTTGATGGAACACAGAGATGGCCCAGATGGCACAACAACTCGTCCTGAAGATGGAAATTAGTGATAGTTGTGTTTGTGCCCAACATCTAGTAGGTGTTTGCGAAGTCAGGATTTGTCTCATAGAGGTGGGTCCATCTAAAGGCCTCGTGGAAGAAAGAATATAAAACTATGGTGAGTGCAACGAATGGAGGTCGACTGAGGAAATCAACGACTCAGTTGGTACTTCCCGTTTTATACTTGATGTTGAGGTGGAACTACTACAAATATGTGGAACACTTCTGATGGCAGTCATTCTGCAATTTTCCTTGCGTCAGCATGAAATGCAACGGCTTATGATCAATGTGGATGATTGTCTCCTTCCCAAGAATGTAATGCCTCCATTGGCGGCAAGCTTACATAATGGAGTACATTTCTTTGTCATAAGTAGGGTACTTATGGACAACATCTGATAGTGTCTCACTATGATAGGCCATGAGGTGGTTGTGTTGAGTGATGACTGCGCCCACGACATAGTCTGAAGATCTGTCTCGATCTCAAAGGGTTGTTTCAGGTCAGGTAATTAAAGCACTGGGGTTGAGCACAAGTGCTTCTTTAGATCATCGAATGCTTTCTATTGGGACAAGCCCCACACAAATTTTTCCTTACCACCACTCCTGGTTATTTTGTGTAGGGCCCATGAAATATGGGAGAATCCCAACATGAACCTGCGATAGAAATTAGCAAGGCCTAAGAAGCTCCGAAGCTCAGTGAGCAAGGTTGGGGCTGGCCAGTCATGGATGACTTGGATCTTGGTTGGATGAGCATGCACACCATGCGCATCAACAATGTATCCTAGGTACTGGACCCTGTCCCTTCTTTTGACTTGAAGGCAATTTTCCATACATCTGTCTATTCTATTGGGACCTGATGGTAGCCATACTTCAGATCAATCTTACTAAAGTGTTTTTCCCCCTTGAGATGATCAAGGAGATCTTAGATTCAGGGAATCGGGTATTGGTTCCTGACTGTGATTTTATTTAGGGCCCGATAATCAATGCATAGTTGCCAGGTTCCGTCTTTATTTTGCACCAACACGATTTGGATTCCACAAGGTGATGAGCTGGATTGGACGTTCCCCTTGTGGAGCGGTTCTTGGATATGACGCTTGATCTCCTAATTTTCTAGCAGAGAGTGACAATAGACCGACCCATTGGGTAGCGGTGCATTGCAGGTCAGATCGAATGGATGCTTGACTTGATAGTGCAGAGGTACCCCAGTAGGTGATGAGAAGATGTCTTTGTATTCTTCCACGACCTTATCCACTTGCTTCTGCTGCATGGAGAGGTTGGTCATGGAGGCCATGGATGAGGTTGCCACCTTTCTCTCACTCTGAGAGTGAATCACGAAGAAGACAAACTTCTTGGTTTGAGAAATGACCTTCCTACATTGCTTGGCATAGATCATGGAAAAAAAAATAGGTGGGACTACCTCGGGTATCGTGTTCAATTTCCTGTTCAAAGTAATAATAACACTATGATGCCTAGAATCATATACAACATGACATTTTCATAAATAAGGATGGCCCAAAATAACATCACAAACTTCAAGGGGAGCAACATCACACAATGCCTCATCTTTGGATCCTTGATGTCGTATGACATGCGACACTGTTGGCTGATGTGAAGATCACTTCCTTGACGGAGCCATCCAATGGTGTAGGGCCGAGGGTGTGGCATTGTTAGTAGGGCTAGCCACTTGAAGACCTCTGCTGAGATGAGGTTCTTCTAGCTACCACTATCAACGGTGAAGTGTAGTGAAGTGACTTTCACCCACATCTGTGAATGAAAGAGGTGCTCTCCTTCCTCTGGCTCATCAGGTTCACTGGGATGGATCTTGGTGGTAGAAATCGTGGCATTGGGTTCCGTGTCAATGATTCATCTCCCCTTTTCTGGTTCTGACTTAGAGTTGGAACCCGCATCTGATTCAAAGTCTTTTACCTCAGCCACCAATGACTACTTTGAGCGGCAATCAACAATGTTATTCCAGGGGCTCTTATGGAAGTCACACCACTTCCTGATATCTTTCTTCATCTTCCCATTGTCCTTCTTTACTTGCGGCTTGGACTGGTTGTCCTAAGGTTTCCCATATTTTCTTTGTCCTTTTTTCTATGGGTTGGGGATGCCCTTTATCTGCTTCTGCTGTGAAGGGTTCTCAGACCCAAAATGTCACGTATTTTGTTTAATCTTCTTCTCGATTTTGACGACATATCGATAGGCCATGCCCAAGGATGAGATGTCCAAAAAATCCATTTATGTTTAGATGTATCTATGCATACTTCCACGATACTTGAGCACCATATGTCGCTCAAAATAATTGATACCCAGCTTGGTGCGCAAGGTATGGAAGACATTTGTGAACTTTGGCACTATTTGGTCTCTTTCCTACCGCAATGTGGTCCATCTTGTATATAATTCGTCATAACTTCCAACATGGTAGTATTGTTCCTTAATAACATCCCTGAAGGAACACCAAGTGGGTGAAACTGCAAATAATGTGGATCCCTCTATTTCCTTTTTCTCATAGAAAGTATCCCACCAATCTTTGACATGGGGGACGGCCTCAAGGAGCACAAATGTAATATTTTCCCTATCGGAAAAGTTGTTGACAGAAAAATACCCTTCTAGAAGGTTTAACCATTTATCTACGACATTTGCATCTATTTGACCTTCAAATACATGAATATAAAAATTGATATGTACCTTGAATGGGGTGGTGCATCCGCTTGAGGTGGATGCATCTCTTTTCAACATCCGTTGAAGGATTTGTGGAAAGCTATCCATCATCTCATTTCTCTGTCGCTCAAGGGCTTCCTAGAGAAACATTTTGAAAGGATCTCCTGTCCTGCCGTCTTTATTTTCACCCGCCATGGATGGTTTCTTGGGCATGCGAGATCAATTTTCCTTAAGAGAAACAAGCTCGAGACCCAACTCTCTATACCTTGACCACGTCAGGGATATGCATTAAAAAAATGACAAGGATCAGATCACTCTGATACCACTGATCCATATTTATGAGTGGAATGAAATGAAACCACATATTTATAATATTAACACAGATACAAAGTGAAAAATAATAGAGATACATTAAAACTTAACTTCTATTAAGTAAGAAATATGCTAGAAACTGTAAAATGCAGATTGAAAACAAGCTTGCTAGAATGGTGGCAGCTTATCTCTGAGAAGAGATGTGACGACTATGCTCATTCACAAGAATATGAGTACAATGAGGCTCTCAATACATTTTTACAGTAAACATGAATGTCAAAACCCTAGACATCCAAAAACCCAACCCTAGGAGATGAAGCGCCAAAAGTCATGTGGGGCCTGCTGGGGTAAGTTATTACATCAACTTCCTGGGGTCGTAACTTTTGCATACTATATCCGTTTAGGGTGCATGATAGCTTTTTGGAAAGGTATTGATGAGGATATTCATTTAGGGGGATTAATAAGAGCCTTAGAATGTCATTGACGTTCCCTATTGTGAAAAAACTTCATTTGGGCCCTCAAAATGGCCTTCGAAGTTTGGGAACTGAAAAACTGCTAAAAATAGTAAGTTGCCAAAAAAATATTTTGAGCCAGTTGGAAAAGATGGGTGGCCACCGAGATCCTCTAAAATCCTACCAGATCGATAAAATTCTAAGCTTATTTTCCTCAACACTTGGTCACTATTTCACTTCATCTCAAATAGAAAAAGGTTCCTTGGTTGAACTACAAGACTTCACTTGTAGATCTATCCAAGACAACAATTATGTCTTCACTCTAACTTATCTACATGGCTCAATCTTAATTATAATTTATACAAGTATTATCTTTATTTTCCCTCTACACATTCCTTTAATTTTCACATGCATCACACACATCAACCACATTTTACATTCCCTACTATGTGACTAATAATGCAAGTGCTAATAATACATTGTTTATATTTTTTTTGCAGTGTTCTAATAGTGCATGAAATCCAATTACATACTTTTAAAGCAAACATTCTTGGTGCCCCAAAATTGATAGAAGATGTAAGTTGTTTTGCAAAACGACCATTAGAACCTACTAATACACCCCCCAAAATTACACCTATTGCATCTTTGCATTCATCCCTATAGGTATGGATTTTGAAAGTTAGAGTACTTTTAAAAAATGATATACGCACATTCACCAATGCTAAGGGACTTGGCCATGTATTTAGCTTCGATGTTATTGATGCAAAAAATGGTGAAATACGCATTGCATGCTTCATCATCCAAGAAACAAACTTCCATCCTTCCATAGACATTGGCAAATTTTACATCATCTCAAAAGGGTACATCAAGCTTGCAAAAAAAGAATTCAATCATTTAAAAAATGATTTGAAAATAAATCTAGATATCACATCGACTATTGAAGCTTTTTTAGAGGATGATCATTCAATAGCAAACCACAACTCTTTTTTTTCACTCCTATTAATATGGTACCAAATTTAGTCAACAAATCTATAGTTGATATTATTAGAGTTTCTATCTCCATTAGCCCTAAGTTAGCAACCATCATGAGAAAGAATGGAACAAAGACACATAAGAGAACCCTCCAACTAAAGGACATTTCAGGGTATAGTATAGAGGTCACATTATGGGGGGTATTTTGTAGTAATCAAAATATAGACCAATATTGAATCTCAAATACCTTTCCAATAATCGCTCTCAAAGTTGTAAAAGTATCTGACTTTAATAAGATATCAATAACTACAATGTTCACATCCCAACAATCCTATTCTCAAAGAATCCCAAGATTTCAGAACCTGGTTTGATAACCCTTTAATAGATCTAACTTGTCACCCATTATCTGCACATGGAGCTTCAGGAGGGCACCCTTCCATTCAAAAACACTTGGTTGACATAGAAAATGAGGGAATTGGCAAAGGTACAAACCCTACATTCATTTTGGCTGAGGAAACTATTGCTTCTTTAAATGCATACAATTGTTGGTATGTTGCATGCCCACTTACATTTAAAGACCGAAAATGAAAAAAAAAAAACTCACACCTATTGAGGATGGTGTTTGGAATTGCCAAAGGTGAAATCAACATGTTTTTGAATGTGGATA
>ML784793.1:1160169-1218954 GCA_009831015.1 Picea engelmannii
AGGGTCTCCCCCTTGCCCGCGGCATGGTGAGAGTGAGGGCTAGTGCCAGGATGCCTCCTATGCTTCGGTTCTTTCTCTTCTCGGCAAGCTTCAATTGCATTCTGAGAGATCCAGTAAGACGGATAATGACATAAACTATGGCTACCACCATTAACACCGAGAGCTTAATGCTTTGGCTGGCTGGCCTATGCTCACGCGTGAGAGGCCCCATCGATAACCGGAGGCCGACGGAGGTGAAAGCCTTCATAAATGACTATGGTGTGAGGTGAGAGCCACCATAAATGGCCTCTCCCTTCATGCCTCCACATGCCCTTCCTTTCCGCGTGGCACCCCATCCGGGGGATAATTTAATTATTTTTAATTGTATATGAGTTTTAGCAATAAAATATAAATTACTGACTTAGAAACATAGTTTAAACCATTTTGTTTTTATATGATTTTTTTTTTTTTTTTTTGTTTAATTTGACTTTCAAGAATCATTTTATGTTTTATTTGTGTTAGTTATACTTCATTTATTTAGCGAAAAGAAAATTGCATGGACTTAAAAAACCAATTTCATTCTTTATCATAATATATATATTCTGTTAAATTTTATAAAGTTTTATAATGAAATTGTTTAATTTTTTTTAATTTTAATTTATTTGTATTGTATATGAACACTAATTTTGATGATTTACTTAATTTTCACAATATATGAATTTCTTATATTAAATTTATATATGTTCAATATATACTTTTTTTTCTTTTCAAAACTCTACATCAACATAAAATTCAAATAGTCTTTATTTTTTATTCATTTTCTTCAAAACTCTCCAATATCCTTGAAATCAAGGTGGAACTTAAATAGTCCTTATTTGACACTGCTACTCAAATTCGGAATTTGATGGGTGAGAAATGTTATCTATGTCAGGAGTAATGGTTGTGTGGACTTATGAAGCCCCCCTTACACATCCCAAGTTGGATGGTAGACTGACAATGAAAATTTCATTGATGAGGGACCCACCATCAATCATATACATTATTATACATCTTAAGTTATATATTTTAATCCCAAATAGATCCCACTCAATATTTTTTTTGTGAATAAAAGGTGGATCCTTATATTAATTCCAACTGAAAGCTTACAATCAACATTAATACCAAAATGCTATCATCGATTCCTTCAGGCCAGATCGACGGTCCAGGATTTCTCTCGAATTTCACGATTTTGTGTTTCACGGCTTCGCGGCTTGGGCATACAGCTTCCTCCATGTTGCGGACTCTTGAAAGCCAAGTTCCCAAAATTTTATTGTGTCGGATCCATGAGACTGGATCGACAATCCAGATCTCTTCTAGTACCAATGGTTTTGATCTGTTCTCGCTTTTCACAGTTTCGCGCTTCGCGATTTCGTGACTTAGGGAAATCACTACCATAATGCTGCGAACTCCCGATAGTCGAGATCCCTAAATTTCCTCGTGCAAGATCCATGGTGCCAGATCGACGATCCAGATCTTTTCTGGTACCAATGGTCCTGATCTGTTCTCGCTTATCATGATTTCATATTTTGCGATTTCGCGGTTCGGGCGGATAGATCCCACTCAATATTGATACACATTACCAACATTACTATTTTCTTATTATTCTTTTAGGAAATCTATGAATATTTAATCCACTCCATCTCAAGTTCAATCCACCATATTTATTGTTACACATTAATTCTTTCCCATATTATTCATTGTTTTTCTTGAGTATTCTTTATATTCTTGTTTACCTATAGCTTTTAAAAACACATTTTCTGCATTTCCAAAGAAAACTAACTATGATGTTTACATTGTTTTGAGCGTATTTCAGATTCACATCTTCGCATTGTGACATACTTAGCAATGGAGGACCCACTAACACAACATACCGTTTACATTCGACATCTTGTTGATGACCTCCAACTACATAGAATACAATTCAAATCCATGTTATCCATCCTGGAAAGGGAAACCTTTCAAGGCCAAAGATAAAAGAAGAACTTGCTAAGAAATTTAATATTTATGATACCTAAACAATATTCATCTCTTATTTTCGTACAACCGACCCATTCTCTAAAGGCTTTGGAATATTATATGATAGCGTGAAAGACACATTGCAACATGAAAAAAATCGAGGCATTAATATATATATATATAAAGTGAAATGCATTTCCATCTTTTCTCATGTAAACTACAATTATATATATATCATATACGTTGTCTACAATGCTTATCATTCATGTGTAATGTAAGCTATTGAATTTCATTCAAACAATGTAACATATTGATTAACAACTACTTTTTTGCAATAGTGATAAAATATATTTAATTTCATCTATAGTTTCCCTTTCAAACAAATCAATTGTTAATTGTAACACATGTTTTAATAGTTGAAACATAAATATTGAGTTTTATATTGGAGTAAAGTAAAACAAATATATATTTATATCTTTAAAATCTAACTACATAAAAATTTTCAATGTGTATATCTCTCTTTCTCTCACTTTATACATGTATACCATCGACATTAACTTTTAAAGTTTTATTATTCTTACCATGGTGCAAATATTATTCATATCATCAACATGCAAATGTCTTTATTTACATAATATAATATATTTAAATTTTTAGGTTTTAGATTTCCTCTCCTACTATATCATGGTTTTCTTTTCCTCTTGTCTCATGTTTATTCCTTCTTAAACTCTATAAAAGTACATAAAGTATTGTTGTTCAAATAGTTACAGACATACATCAACAAATATCGTGATACTTGAACAATTTTTTTTTCTCTACTCACATATGTAGTCCCCTTTAATTCCATTTGTATCCATTGTATTTTACTTATTACATCCCGTCCTTGTTTTTTCCCTATGTGGTCTTTCAGTGACCTTGTACATCCATTTTTTACACAAAATACCCAAGGCATGGAAACTGTGTTAACAACAAACTCGCTTACAAGGATTGGAAATGGATAGATTATTTGTAGTCTAATTCTACAAATTATGGACTTCAAAGTAACATTATAAGACCATTACTCAATAGTCCTATCCAATGGAGGAAATACATGATCCAAATTTATGAGCAGAACAAAATGAAACCACAAATTTATAATATTAACACAGAGACACATTGAACAATAATAGAGATACAATAAAACTTGACCTCTATTTAAAGATAAGAAATATGTTGAAAACTGTAAAATGTAGACTAAAAACAAGCTTGCTAGAATGGTGGCATCTTATCTCTGAGTAGAGATGTGACGACTACGCTCATTCACAAGAAGATGAATACAATGAGGCTTTGAAGGGTCTTTTTACAATAAAAATGAATACCAAAACCCTAAACATTCAAAAACCTAACCCTAGGAGATGAAGCACCAAAAGTCGTGTGGGCCCCGTTGGGGTAATTTAGTACATCAACTTCTCAGGGTCATAACTTTTGCATACGATATCCATTTAGGGTGAACGATAGCTCGTTGGAAAGGTATTGATGATGAGATTCATTTAGAGGGATCAATTAGAGCCTTTGTATATCATTGAGGTTCCCTATCATGAAAAAATGTTGTTTGAGCCCTCAAAATGGCCCCGAAAAACTGCTAAAAGTAATAAGTTGCCAAAAAACTATTTTGAACCAGTTGGAAAAGGTGGGTGGCCACCGAGATCCTCTTGGATCAATGCTACCCCCTTAGAAAGAAATGGTCTCCATTGCGTTGAGTTCCCCCATCAGATGAGGAAATTTCTGTTGAATTTGGCCCCGGGTGAGCCACTTGCCTTGGTGCAAGAGCTACCCTACTTTGACAACCTGATAAAGCTGGATCCTCTCCTGGCGAGTTCCCTTGACCTATATTTCCACAATATGATCAGTGGATGCATGTTCCATGCAATAATGGTTGAGCTCTATTGGTGTCAATTGTCCTGCTATCTCTGAGGTATCCAATAATGGTGGAAAATAAGGCCGAAGGAGGTCCACATTGAACACTGGGTGCAAGTCAAGGAAGGGGGGAAGGTTGAGCTCGAAAGCATTGTCACCCACAACCTTGGTGATGGTGTAAGGTCCATAACAGAGTGGATGAAGCTTCCGATGAGGCCCTGTAAAGCATTGTTTCTACAAGTGCAACCAAACTTTGTCTCCCACCTGAAACGGGTGTGGCACTCGATGTTGATCATGGCACTGCTTGTACTTGGCATTGGACTTCTGTAAAATATCCTGAACCTGTTGGTGGATTTTTTGGATCCGCTCAATGAACCAGGTGGCTTTGTCAGCTCCAGTTGGAGCATGCGATGAGTCTTCCTGGGTGGCCACAAGGGGTATTACAACATCCATGCAACCCAATGGTTGAAATCCCAACCCCACTTGAAAGGGGTTGTGGCTGGTTGAACTATGTATGGATCTGTTGTAGCTGTGATGAACATAAAGAATACTCTCATCCAAGGTGCGGGGGTTCTTGAAATTGTACATGCGTAGGATGTGCATGATCATTCGGTTGACAACCTTGGTTTGGCCATTCGTCTATGGGTGGAAGGTAGTGGACTTGGTGAGCTTGGTGTCCAGCAGTGACCAGAGGCTCGACCAGAATGTGCTAAGGAACCGACTATCCCGATCTAAGATAATGGTTTGTGGGATCCCAAAGTGTACCCACACTCGTTCAAAGAATATCTTGGCAGTGGCCTCCGCTGTGATGCTCTTCTTGCAGGTGGCCATAATCGCCATCTTGGAAAAGCGATCAACAACCACAAAAACATAGTCATTTACCTGCTTGGTGGACAAAAGTCCCTACATGTAGTCCATTGAGATGGATTCCCAGGGAATGTCGGGAGTAGGCAGAGGAGTGTATAGGCCTTGTTTCTTAGTGGCCGATTTGGCAATAACACAGGAAATGAAGGACAAAATATACTTGCTAACATCCTGTCGAAGTTTCTGCCAGTAGAAATGTCACTACGACATTGCCACTGTCTTTTCCAAGCCGAAGTGTCCTGCCACCCAACTATAGTGGGATTCCCAAATCATCTTCGCTCACTCACTTGATGGAACACAGAGATGGCCCAGATGGCACAACAACTCGTCCTGAAGATGGAAATTAGTGATAGTTGTGTTTGTGCCCAACATCTAGTAGGTGTTTGCGAAGTCAGGATTTGTCTCATAGAGGTGGGTCCATCTAAAGGCCTCGTGGAAGAAAGAATATAAAACTATGGTGAGTGCAACGAATGGAGGTCGACTGAGGAAATCAACGACTCAGTTGGTACTTCCCGTTTTATACTTGATGTTGAGGTGGAACTACTACAAATATGTGGAACACTTCTGATGGCAGTCATTCTGCAATTTTCCTTGCGTCAGCATGAAATGCAACGGCTTATGATCAATGTGGATGATTGTCTCCTTCCCAAGAATGTAATGCCTCCATTGGCGGCAAGCTTACATAATGGAGTACATTTCTTTGTCATAAGTAGGGTACTTATGGACAACATCTGATAGTGTCTCACTATGATAGGCCATGAGGTGGTTGTGTTGAGTGATGACTGCGCCCACGACATAGTCTGAAGATCTGTCTCGATCTCAAAGGGTTGTTTCAGGTCAGGTAATTAAAGCACTGGGGTTGAGCACAAGTGCTTCTTTAGATCATCGAATGCTTTCTATTGGGACAAGCCCCACACAAATTTTTCCTTACCACCACTCCTGGTTATTTTGTGTAGGGCCCATGAAATATGGGAGAATCCCAACATGAACCTGCGATAGAAATTAGCAAGGCCTAAGAAGCTCCGAAGCTCAGTGAGCAAGGTTGGGGCTGGCCAGTCATGGATGACTTGGATCTTGGTTGGATGAGCATGCACACCATGCGCATCAACAATGTATCCTAGGTACTGGACCCTGTCCCTTCTTTTGACTTGAAGGCAATTTTCCATACATCTGTCTATTCTATTGGGACCTGATGGTAGCCATACTTCAGATCAATCTTACTAAAGTGTTTTTCCCCCTTGAGATGATCAAGGAGATCTTAGATTCAGGGAATCGGGTATTGGTTCCTGACTGTGATTTTATTTAGGGCCCGATAATCAATGCATAGTTGCCAGGTTCCGTCTTTATTTTGCACCAACACGATTTGGATTCCACAAGGTGATGAGCTGGATTGGACGTTCCCCTTGTGGAGCGGTTCTTGGATATGACGCTTGATCTCCTAATTTTCTAGCAGAGAGTGACAATAGACCGACCCATTGGGTAGCGGTGCATTGCAGGTCAGATCGAATGGATGCTTGACTTGATAGTGCAGAGGTACCCCAGTAGGTGATGAGAAGATGTCTTTGTATTCTTCCACGACCTTATCCACTTGCTTCTGCTGCATGGAGAGGTTGGTCATGGAGGCCATGGATGAGGTTGCCACCTTTCTCTCACTCTGAGAGTGAATCACGAAGAAGACAAACTTCTTGGTTTGAGAAATGACCTTCCTACATTGCTTGGCATAGATCATGGAAAAAAAAATAGGTGGGACTACCTCGGGTATCGTGTTCAATTTCCTGTTCAAAGTAATAATAACACTATGATGCCTAGAATCATATACAACATGACATTTTCATAAATAAGGATGGCCCAAAATAACATCACAAACTTCAAGGGGAGCAACATCACACAATGCCTCATCTTTGGATCCTTGATGTCGTATGACATGCGACACTGTTGGCTGATGTGAAGATCACTTCCTTGACGGAGCCATCCAATGGTGTAGGGCCGAGGGTGTGGCATTGTTAGTAGGGCTAGCCACTTGAAGACCTCTGCTGAGATGAGGTTCTTCTAGCTACCACTATCAACGGTGAAGTGTAGTGAAGTGACTTTCACCCACATCTGTGAATGAAAGAGGTGCTCTCCTTCCTCTGGCTCATCAGGTTCACTGGGATGGATCTTGGTGGTAGAAATCGTGGCATTGGGTTCCGTGTCAATGATTCATCTCCCCTTTTCTGGTTCTGACTTAGAGTTGGAACCCGCATCTGATTCAAAGTCTTTTACCTCAGCCACCAATGACTACTTTGAGCGGCAATCAACAATGTTATTCCAGGGGCTCTTATGGAAGTCACACCACTTCCTGATATCTTTCTTCATCTTCCCATTGTCCTTCTTTACTTGCGGCTTGGACTGGTTGTCCTAAGGTTTCCCATATTTTCTTTGTCCTTTTTTCTATGGGTTGGGGATGCCCTTTATCTGCTTCTGCTGTGAAGGGTTCTCAGACCCAAAATGTCACGTATTTTGTTTAATCTTCTTCTCGATTTTGACGACATATCGATAGGCCATGCCCAAGGATGAGATGTCCAAAAAATCCATTTATGTTTAGATGTATCTATGCATACTTCCACGATACTTGAGCACCATATGTCGCTCAAAATAATTGATACCCAGCTTGGTGCGCAAGGTATGGAAGACATTTGTGAACTTTGGCACTATTTGGTCTCTTTCCTACCGCAATGTGGTCCATCTTGTATATAATTCGTCATAACTTCCAACATGGTAGTATTGTTCCTTAATAACATCCCTGAAGGAACACCAAGTGGGTGAAACTGCAAATAATGTGGATCCCTCTATTTCCTTTTTCTCATAGAAAGTATCCCACCAATCTTTGACATGGGGGACGGCCTCAAGGAGCACAAATGTAATATTTTCCCTATCGGAAAAGTTGTTGACAGAAAAATACCCTTCTAGAAGGTTTAACCATTTATCTACGACATTTGCATCTATTTGACCTTCAAATACATGAATATAAAAATTGATATGTACCTTGAATGGGGTGGTGCATCCGCTTGAGGTGGATGCATCTCTTTTCAACATCCGTTGAAGGATTTGTGGAAAGCTATCCATCATCTCATTTCTCTGTCGCTCAAGGGCTTCCTAGAGAAACATTTTGAAAGGATCTCCTGTCCTGCCGTCTTTATTTTCACCCGCCATGGATGGTTTCTTGGGCATGCGAGATCAATTTTCCTTAAGAGAAACAAGCTCGAGACCCAACTCTCTATACCTTGACCACGTCAGGGATATGCATTAAAAAAATGACAAGGATCAGATCACTCTGATACCACTGATCCATATTTATGAGTGGAATGAAATGAAACCACATATTTATAATATTAACACAGATACAAAGTGAAAAATAATAGAGATACATTAAAACTTAACTTCTATTAAGTAAGAAATATGCTAGAAACTGTAAAATGCAGATTGAAAACAAGCTTGCTAGAATGGTGGCAGCTTATCTCTGAGAAGAGATGTGACGACTATGCTCATTCACAAGAATATGAGTACAATGAGGCTCTCAATACATTTTTACAGTAAACATGAATGTCAAAACCCTAGACATCCAAAAACCCAACCCTAGGAGATGAAGCGCCAAAAGTCATGTGGGGCCTGCTGGGGTAAGTTATTACATCAACTTCCTGGGGTCGTAACTTTTGCATACTATATCCGTTTAGGGTGCATGATAGCTTTTTGGAAAGGTATTGATGAGGATATTCATTTAGGGGGATTAATAAGAGCCTTAGAATGTCATTGACGTTCCCTATTGTGAAAAAACTTCATTTGGGCCCTCAAAATGGCCTTCGAAGTTTGGGAACTGAAAAACTGCTAAAAATAGTAAGTTGCCAAAAAAATATTTTGAGCCAGTTGGAAAAGATGGGTGGCCACCGAGATCCTCTAAAATCCTACCAGATCGATAAAATTCTAAGCTTATTTTCCTCAACACTTGGTCACTATTTCACTTCATCTCAAATAGAAAAAGGTTCCTTGGTTGAACTACAAGACTTCACTTGTAGATCTATCCAAGACAACAATTATGTCTTCACTCTAACTTATCTACATGGCTCAATCTTAATTATAATTTATACAAGTATTATCTTTATTTTCCCTCTACACATTCCTTTAATTTTCACATGCATCACACACATCAACCACATTTTACATTCCCTACTATGTGACTAATAATGCAAGTGCTAATAATACATTGTTTATATTTTTTTTGCAGTGTTCTAATAGTGCATGAAATCCAATTACATACTTTTAAAGCAAACATTCTTGGTGCCCCAAAATTGATAGAAGATGTAAGTTGTTTTGCAAAACGACCATTAGAACCTACTAATACACCCCCCAAAATTACACCTATTGCATCTTTGCATTCATCCCTATAGGTATGGATTTTGAAAGTTAGAGTACTTTTAAAAAATGATATACGCACATTCACCAATGCTAAGGGACTTGGCCATGTATTTAGCTTCGATGTTATTGATGCAAAAAATGGTGAAATACGCATTGCATGCTTCATCATCCAAGAAACAAACTTCCATCCTTCCATAGACATTGGCAAATTTTACATCATCTCAAAAGGGTACATCAAGCTTGCAAAAAAAGAATTCAATCATTTAAAAAATGATTTGAAAATAAATCTAGATATCACATCGACTATTGAAGCTTTTTTAGAGGATGATCATTCAATAGCAAACCACAACTCTTTTTTTTCACTCCTATTAATATGGTACCAAATTTAGTCAACAAATCTATAGTTGATATTATTAGAGTTTCTATCTCCATTAGCCCTAAGTTAGCAACCATCATGAGAAAGAATGGAACAAAGACACATAAGAGAACCCTCCAACTAAAGGACATTTCAGGGTATAGTATAGAGGTCACATTATGGGGGGTATTTTGTAGTAATCAAAATATAGACCAATATTGAATCTCAAATACCTTTCCAATAATCGCTCTCAAAGTTGTAAAAGTATCTGACTTTAATAAGATATCAATAACTACAATGTTCACATCCCAACAATCCTATTCTCAAAGAATCCCAAGATTTCAGAACCTGGTTTGATAACCCTTTAATAGATCTAACTTGTCACCCATTATCTGCACATGGAGCTTCAGGAGGGCACCCTTCCATTCAAAAACACTTGGTTGACATAGAAAATGAGGGAATTGGCAAAGGTACAAACCCTACATTCATTTTGGCTGAGGAAACTATTGCTTCTTTAAATGCATACAATTGTTGGTATGTTGCATGCCCACTTACATTTAAAGACCGAAAATGAAAAAAAAAAAACTCACACCTATTGAGGATGGTGTTTGGAATTGCCAAAGGTGAAATCAACATGTTTTTGAATGTGGATACAGGTAAATTTTCTAGTTCAACATTGAATACCAAACATGAAAAATCAATGTTACTGCATTCCGAGAAGTCATAGAACAACTTCTAGGCATATTTGTTGAGAAGTTATCTGAATATGAATACGAGGAAAATACCAAAAAAATCACAAACATATTTGGAAAGTTGTTCTTTTATAGTTACTTGTTCAAACTAGTATTGCATGAAGAAACATCTATCAATCAAAAACAAATCAAATTCATTGTGATTTCATGTGGTAAAATTGATCACATGTCAAAGCCAAAAGTGGACATCCCAATTCTTGAATTGTTGGCTACATAGTGAACGCAAAGTGTTATAGTTGTTTCTTTCAAACACCAACTTGTAATTTTCCCACTTTTATGCATATACATATTATTTAAAGTGTTTATGTTTCAAAGATATTTTTCTTCATTATAACATTTATATTGAAGAAAATACTGTAACCTATGTGTTCACTTATAAAATATTTAAAAAATTAAATATATTGTTTATGTAACTATTTTGAAAATGTGCTTAAAAAAACATCATATCAAACATACAAAATACAAAATGTGCTATCAAGAAATTCGAGTTTTAACTACAAATTGTTCATTGTTTCTCTTATAGTAAATTACATTTGGCGCACAAAATGCCCCCGCATTCCAAACAACACCAACAAACACCACATTTGAAGGACTCTCAAGATCATCAGAAAGGCATGCTCTCTTTCAACAAGGCATGCCATCAAACACTTCACATATAAATTCTTCACACATTCAACTTCCCACCAAGGATCTATTCAATCACCAACGATATACAATTCATGCTACAGAAATAAACCAAAAAATAAGATATAGATGGAACAATGACACCATTATATATAAACTACTAGCCCAATCACCATTCCTATATCTACATCTAGAAGCCAACAAAATGAACAACGCCAGATAAAATATGCTTAAAAAAAACTAAACTAAAGAGACTTAGAGAGACTTCATATATAAACCAAAACCAACCTCATGTGGACTTTCCAACACATGTTCTAAAACATCAAACCCATAGAGATGATTCCCAATCTTTTCGAAAAATGTATATATGCCTTGCCTAACATACATACATGTACTGAATGTATGGAATCATATCCTGGAATTCCTACTCGCCCATCTCCAAATGGATACATTTGTACTCGATGCCATAGAGAAAATAATGGTCATCATTTCTCCAAATGGAATAATATGGACCTCGGTGACCAACCCACAGTCTTTTCAATATTGACATAAGTTGAGGAAATGCTAATTGCTCGAGTTCTCCCCATCTTGAAAGTTAGACATGCTCGAGGTGGGAAATACAAATATAGTGGCCACACTATTAGTTTCCAACAACAAATTGTTCAAATAGAAACTTACCTGCCACATCGCATTTCAGATCTGTTGACAGACATAAGTGACACACCATCAACTAGAAGGTCAGATCCGGTCTGGGGTTTTCTAATTAACCCAAGCCATTTGGAATGAAATGACCCAACGGGTTTAATGGCTCCGTTGGCCAACTAAAGTCCTAAAAATGATAAAAGAAATAAACTATTCTAAGCCTATGATACTAAGAATGTAAGTTTCCTAATTACATATGTTCAATTAGAAACATAAATATGTGCAATTGATTATAAACAATATATATACAACTTGCAAGGTTTACTTGAAATCTTGCGAAATGCGTGATCTTACAAGTAAAAGAGATAAAGAAAGAGCATACATTTTTCTGTTTTCTTTTTGAATGTTTAAAGATTTAAAACTAATAAATACTAAACAAATACAACTGAAACAATGATGCATAAACAATCAAAGCTAATTCATACAATCATCATTTCCTTAATAAATAATTTAACTAAATAACACACAAACTAACCTGTAACTAATCGATTAAACTGAGTCTATCTTCCTGTGTTGTTTGAGCTCCTAGTTGTCCTGTATGTAAGGGAAACCTGTGATATAATAGTGCTAATATTCCTAGAATAAATTCAAAGGGGCATTTGATGTACCCGAGTAAGAATATAACAACATAAAGATAATTGTAAAATATCTAGTGATCTTATGATAATTAATGATTTTGAATGACAAGAAATTCAATTCAAAGCATTAATATAATCCAACATTTAATATCAAGAATAAATCAATGTTATCAAATGGTAGATTGATCACAGATATTAAATGGAATAAAAAATTATAGACAACATCTAAATATTAAATGATATGAAACAATAAATGACAATGAGACTAAAGCTACATCGAACATAATAATATTTCATAAAACCAAGATAATAAAGAACAAAATGGAATGACCATCACACATGTCTAAAGCCAATGGTAGATAAATTTTCCATATCAGTTCTCCAAATCATATGTCCATAATGTATCCCATCAAAAGATCTCTTCACTACTAACAATGATCACTATTTAAAATAGTTCTAGATTAACAAACTCTTATCATGCAAGATAGAGTGTAATATCCAAAAAATAGATTTGTTTTACAAAAATAGTATAACATGAAACTATTCCTGTAGGAGTTGGTTTACCAAAATTTATTACATAATAACAAAGTTTTACCAAAATAAAAGAAAGAAACTACATAATTATACAACGCATGATCCAAGATAGTTTCTCCATGTAAGTTGCACCATAATCACCATATTCCTGTAGATAACAAAACAAAATTGATATTCAGAAAATAATGCCAACTAACATTCAGAAATAGATTGGCTTATATTAACAAAGAAAATCAAAATTAAATCTTCCTATTCGATTTTCATAACAGAATAAAATGAAATAAAATAAAAAATAACTTTTACCATTTTTAGAAATTAGATAGTCAAGGGTTGGATAGTTCTGAATTAATGATGGCATTAAAGTTGGTTTCATTTTTTACAATTATATTACCGGATCTCTTGTTCATAAAACTCAAATCTGAGTTATCCTGTTTCTTGCTCTTACGAATTTTATTAACAGTAGGTTTGTCACTGAAACCCTGATTCGGCTCATTAGCGAGATCAGAAGAAAACTTGTCTTTTAATACATCCACTACCTCTTCTAATGATTTTCTGGGTGTAAAAATACATCATGGTTTTTACCTAGGGAGGGTTGCAAAGCAACAGGATTTGGTTCATTAATTTTAGTGTCATTATGTGAATCAAAACCTTGAATTTCGATCATAGGATTATCATCAAATAGAAGGGCATGCTCAACTTAAACCCTAGGAATAACATCAACAGGCTTGAATCTCTGAGCAAAATAAAAAAAATGCTTACCTCAATCGAAACAAAAATTATGAGAAAATGCCTTCCAAAGGACAAGATGTATCTCTGAAACAATGTAGTTTATGAAGCAACTTCCCATGTGGATAGTAAATGAGCCCATTTCGGAAATGGGTTTTTGACGATTTCTCCAAAATGTTAACCGTTTACCCAGAAACCTTCCCACAAAAAACATGTCTCAGGTATGCAATTACGGGTTTTGTTTTTTCAAAACTCAGAGTTAAATGGTTTAGTTCGAACCACAGAGCCATGGTCACTATGAAATAGACACAATAGATATCATGGGAGGGAGGCTTTGACTTACAATAAATGAGTAGCAAGGAGAGGTCTGTAAAAACCACAACGACCCGATACCTATGAAGTTTGGAGACTGTCATGCTTGATAACTTGAGTTTGGAGAGACAAGAAACCAGAGGACACACATATCTATAAGCCTTTACACATAATGAATATCAAACCCTTAACCACTATTGAATGCCAATTCAAACAATGAATGTGGCTCATTAAATGGACAGGATAACAGGGTGAGGTGTAGTCGTGGGTACATCAGACCTATACCAAGTGCCATGGATGTGATATGACTGATATACCAAAGAGCATGAATCGATTGTTAACCCAAATTTGCAGTGCGATTATGGATGAATAATCAAACCATACAATCAACCATAGAAAATCTCATAATAAATAAAAAATGTGATAGTCAATTTAATCAATGAGCTTATAAAGCTTCAATTTAGTAACATATAGGTTCCTTCAAAGTGTAACCTCTTAAGTAAATAGAAGAAAAATACAGACTACGGAATCATTACCCAAGCCAAGTTTTTGTTTGAATTTCATGCTTGCAGTCATGAAATTCAAACAAAACAAACAAAATCTAAATGAAAATCTCATAAGATAAGTTTAGCTGAAAACATTGCCTCGAAGCCAAAATACAAAAGATTTTATAAATGTAAGGATGAAGCAACTACAAGAAGATTTTATCTCTTCGTGATGATTTTTAAATGTGAGAAAATTGACAGAATTGTTGGCTGCCAACAATGGAAACACGTCGGGCGAAGAAATTATCTCTACATTACCAGAAAATTTATATCAAGGGTACAGACGGAATAAATTTTTAGAAACAGTTCACGATGGATCAAGCGTTCCAATAATAACTCAGAAAATAACACAATCATAGCATTGGATGCATTTCTCCAAAAAAATGTAATTTGGTATCTTGTTTAGATTACAGGTGTAGCGATGTTTATATAGATGACTTCGATATCGTTGACATGGCCACTGCTGCTAGCAGGCATCCATAGCCTCGGCATGGATGTCATTTAACCCACTCTAGTACTACTATCCTATCCAAGAGTCATCCATTCATGATAAAATCATCTTTGCACTTGATCAAATTTAAAAATCCATACCTGAGGATCTTCTTGAACCCGACATTGCTTTGCTGCCAGCAAGCCTATTCAATACCCTGACGAAGTTGCCTTGGTATCATGTGTGCATTTACCCGCTACCAGCAGACCTGTTCAGTGTCCTGACGGGTTTACATACAATTCCCACACATTATATTGCTTCCAACTCTCTAAAATTTGTTTATAAATTTCTAGAAACTTCATGATATTTAAGAAAGCGGGGTGATACTGAAGGTCTCACAGTCTGGTAATGAAAAGATTGATCATTTAAGAATCATTTTTTGTTCTGATGACTTTCATCAAGATTTGGACAATTAGATTTCTATTAAGAAATCATCTCTAGGATGGGGAAGCACAATTGAGTTGTATTCATTAAAACAGGGATGACGTTAGAAGTTTGTTAAGGTAATCACATCTTCCTATGATTTTAATGAGAAACCATAAACACTGTTTGAACATAAACTTGCTTCCGCTGATCTAAGTTTAGCATTTACTGCTTAGGTGGTTGAAATGTTATAAACTGTTGCTAATGAATAAAAATTCTGATTCCATTCAACAAATGAAATGGTGATACAGACATAATTATTTAGAAAACAAATCAAAATCAAGCAAAATGAAAAGAGCCAAAATAAAAAACAGAAAAGAAAATTAAAAATATTTACAAGAGGGTGGATCGGAAATCATCAAGCGAAATATTTCTTGAGAGACTAAAAGAAAATAGAAAAATCCTTATTAATATGAGTGCAGTCCTATTAGTGGCACCTTAGGTCAAGGTTGAATTGATAGTTCAAATTTACTTGTCTCTTTACTTTCCATTTAAAATTTTCATGATGATACTACGTTTTTGAAAATAATTATTCAACAAAAAGCAGAGAGAGAAGGATTAAAGTGGACTTCTTTGACAACATTCATATTATGGTTCTCTTGGTGTACCCACTTGTGTTCATAACTACATTATTACAAAGAGAAACAGTGAGAAATAAAAGTAAAGGAAACCTACTCCTAAACCTACTCTAACTACTAAATAGACCAAAACACTAAGTAAAATCGTATTTCCAGTGCAGCCACAAGAGCATCTTCAATCCTGTATGGCATAGAAAGTAAAAAATCATAATAAAAGAATGTAGTATTTGCAAATACAAAAGAAATATTTCATTCTTACCTCCTATATATTCATTTAAAAACAAAGCAAGCATGACCTTACCATTCTTTTGAGACTTCTTGATGTATGAATCCTCCAACCATTCTGCAGTCTTGTCGTGATATGGGTCATAATGGGATGGAAGAGTGTAAGTAAGTTTGGAAAACTTGTCCATATTATGGGGACCTAACATAACCATCAACCAAGGCCTAAGTGCCCCATCCTCCTGACAATTCTCCAAGTGTTCATCAATTTCTTCACATGGAGGATCTAAAAGAATCATGTCATGCTTACTTTCTAGATATTTAGGTAAAAACAAAGCAAACACAATTTTATTTTTATTATGAAGATTTTTTAGATATGAATCTTCAAGCCATTCTAAGATCCTGTCATAAAAGTTAGGATGCAAACTATGACTTTGATGAAATGGATATATCAATGGGGAACACATCATAAGAGGATTAATGACATCAATTAGATCATTGGTTCGAACGCTTCCTTTGATGAGATTGATCGTTTCAAAATGTGAAGCATAAACATTAAAATTCGAACTAATCAAAGAACGAATATGCAATGTAGAATGTTTTATCTCCATAAGAGAGAGGGCATTTTATTTTTCAAAAATAAATCGTGTAAAATCATCTCGCAACATGTCTTTTTCCCATGTGAGTGATGAAAGTGAAAGAGCGTCAAATCCGACTTCAAAATTGTTATGTATGGAATTAATTTCACCAAATCTTGGCATATCAAAAAGATTTGATTGTGATGGAAAAGAGTAAGATACTGTAGGTAAAGTATCAAGTCCACTAGAATCTAAGAATATATCCGGATATAAAGAGTAAAAGGAATCAGAAATGAGCACACAAAAAGAATCTATTGAGCTATGATATTTAACAATGGTATTCTCAATACATTCTTCTTCACTTTCCTTAAAACTTTCACTCTGTTTTGGTGATAAATCCTTCAACATAATATGATCATATAAATTTTCCTTCTGTATAATAGATAATTCAAAACTTTCATGACAAACATCTAATATTTACTGTGGATAAGGTATGATTTGTGGATGAAGGTTTAAGGTTTCTTCTTCAAATTGCAGATTTACATCTCTAATCAGTTTCATGGGAATGTTAGAATACTTAAGATTATTTTTCTCACCTAAGTGTTCTTCAATAATTGAGTTTAAGTACTGATTAGATCAAGAGTTAGAAGAATATGGATATTCACCTTGACCCAACATCAAATCTTCTTCCACGATGGCTGAGGACGGAGTATACAATGATTCAGAGGAAAAACAAGTTTGATTGTTAGTAAGAAACTTTTCAATAGATGCTACCTCCCTTGCTTGTTAAAATTTTTCGGATGGATTCTTTTCATCCCGTGAACAAAATTCTTCTCGCAATTGAGTGATAGGATTTGTAACTAGTTCATCATTCACGATTGAATATGACTGGATGAAAGAGATGCAAGCATCATAGAGGATATTTAGTACAAATGACATGTCATCAAGATTAAATTTACGAAGAACATGATGGATTCTTGTTGATAAGCCTTATGGAGATGAATTTTCATTGATTAGTAAAGTCTGAAATTCTTCACATAATTGATTGTAATCATAGTTTTCAAAAACATCTAAAAATTCCTTTACAAATTGAAAGCAATAAAAAATGTGATATGCTGGAAAAGAATCAAACCAATGTTTAATCCGACCCCTAAAAATAAAAGAGAACAATCTGCATAAAAACTTTAAATCAGAAATATCATGCTTGATGCATTTACACCAAAAATTGTTAATATTGTCTTTTGCAGATACATCCCCCCCACCATCAAAGGTGAGTTTGGACAAGCGAGAGACTGTCTCGTTGGGAATATCAGGTAATGAGAAGTGGAAAGAATGTTCCAACACAATGATTTGGGGAGCCATGGTGAATTAAATACATTCAAAATGAAGACTCCCACAAGGACAGCTTGTCAGTCTAGCCTGCCTTCTAGCGCATTTTAGGATGACAGAAAAGAAGAATTTATATATCTGGAATTATGACAGGTTGAGGGGTAAAACATTTAATCATTAAATTTATCTCGGCCCTCCTTCTAGCGCCATTTGCTGACAGGCATAAGTGACACACCATCAACTGGAAGGTCAAATCTGGTTCGAGGTTATCTAATTAACCCAAGCCATTAGGAATGAAATGACTTGACAGGTTTAATGGCTCCATTGGCCAACTAAAGTCCTAAAAATGATAAAAGAAATAAACTATTCTAAGGCTATGATACTAAGAATGTAAGTTTGCTAATTATAGATGTTCAAATAGAAACATAAATATGTACAATTGATTATAAACAATATATATAGCTTGCAAGGTTTACTTGAAATCTTGCGAAATGAGTTATCTTACAAGTAAAAGAGATAAAGCAAGAACATACATTTTTCTGTTTTCTTTTTGAATGATTAAAGATTTAAAACTAATAAATACTAAGCAAATACAACTGAAACAATGATGCATAAACAATCAAAGCTAATTCATACAATCATCATTTCATTAATAAATAATTTAACTAAATAACACATGTTGGCACAAGGACAGACCCAGGGTTCAACACTCAAGAGCACACCAACAAATCAATAACTACTGGCCCTTTCGGCATCACCTGTGAAGTAGATGAAGTCTCACCCAAGGTAGAGGCAGGGGTGGTTACAAGACTCAAGTGTCTGTAACCTTAGCTGGGACATAGATATGTGATTATGATACTTAAACAAGCACTTAGCACCAGTAAACCATCAATATTCAACCACTATTCTACTGCGCAGATAACATAGAGCATCGCAGTACAAAACAGATCTAGCACTTAGCATATGAAACATATCCTATCTAGCAAACCCAAGCACCATGCAGGTTCATATATACCCGATCTAACAATCTACACATCATTAGCACTAAGCATAAGCAGATCTATCCATAAAAGAACATAAGCAAAGCATGCATAAACACATCAAGATAAGCACGAAGCAAGAAAACACAGTGTTTACGTGGTTCACCCCCACCCTAGGGCTACATCCACCAACTCTTCTTCTTCTATTAGGGTTTCTGTTAATCAGTTACAACACAAAGAATCTAGATACTACTCCGCTTAGGACAGAAGATCTGCACGCACCTTGCCAGATCCTCCTTCCCCGAGTATATCTAAGAACAAAGCCTCCTTACAATCTGTGCACTCAACACTTACAACACTTGCATTCAGCTCTGCAAGCTTCACATAGATCTACCTTGCACATAGTGACAATAGCTTACAATCACATAGATCACCTAGATCACATAGATATACTACTTCTTACATTGCCTATCCTTCTATTTATACATTACAAAAGGCCTAAACATGGGTAAACCCATGGGATGACATCCCTTGCCTGTTACATATTCCCCAAAACCCAAAAAGGCCCCAAAAAGGGATGGAGATCCCGTGATCTCTGCTTCGTCTTGCGCTCCTTCTTTGACAGGCTATCGAAGTACCAAAAATGGTCAAATATGACCAAGTATCTCCCAAAAATTGGTCAAGGGCCAACATGCCCCCAACACTCACCTGTGACTCGTCCCGAGTCTCTCTGCTCTGGGTAACTCTGCCTCGAAGGCGTTGAGCTTGGCTCAAGATGCTTCGACTTGTCGCTGTGCCACAACCTCTTACTCAGCGAACTCCTGAATGACTACTTCGCTGATAGGCCCTTCTAGTCGTTGCTCGACTGCAACAACTACTCATTCTAGTTTTGTTTCTTGGCCTTTAATCTCTTCAAACAATAGATAGCATCCTGGCTCACTTGAACTTTCTAGGTGATTTCCATCACTCTACTCTGCGTGGTATGAACTTACTACTGGGCAGTGCACTATTCCTGAGATATTTTCATCCTTTCAATAGGTGACAGGAGCTTGAGCTGCGCCTGTACTGTCTCTGTGTGCTACTTTGCTTCTTCAAGCTGTGACTCCAGTTTCTTCAATTTCGGGTCTTCGGAGAGTCGTTCATATGTCTGTGCACTTTTGCTACTTAAATTTTTGCATTCAATAGTGAGTGCTTTAATACTTTCGATTGCATTTTGGGTAGTCGTTTCTCGCTATTCATGCACTTCTTGCGGGTTACTTGGTATGGTCTGAAGTTCTAAGTCTACAACTCTTTGTTGAAGCTCCTGAATAAATTCAGCAAGCTTCATCACTTGGCGTTCTATAGGTTCTTCTGTCTTCTGCTCTAATTCAGTCACAGAGAGAAATGCTTTGTTGACTGCTTCTTCGATCCCGATCTTCTTCGCGAGCAGCTGCTCTTTCTCCTTTTGGATCTTCGCTCTGTCTTCTTCGAATTTCGCTTGGAGAGCGTCCTTCTCTTGTTGCGCAGCTTGACATTGCTCGATGATTTCTAGCCTTTTTCCCTATAATCTGAATTTTCAGGTTCCTTTTTCCATTCCGATTCTTATTTTCTCTTGGCATGGTGACTTCGTGTTGTTGAATGTCCTTCACAGGATTCATGGTTGGTACTTCTTCCTTCATTATCTTGGGAGTAGGTGCCCTACTTTCTTGTTCTTGTGTTCTTTCAATTTCGACATTCAAGTCTCTAGCCCTGAATAGGTTTGATCTGTTCTCCCGTTCTTCAATCAAGTGCACTATTCTCCTGGTCACAAATTCTTTTAATTCTTGCTTTTTTTGTTCTAGAGCTTCCTCTTCTTCTTGCCTTCAGATCTAATCTTTCTCAATCCAGGTCTTGCCTAACAAAACTGGAAATGGGGCATTGTTATCAACAAACTTTGATAACCTCAAATTATTCCTCTGTCGAAGTTCCATGGGTATTCATAGCTATCTAGGTAATCCTTCCACATAGGGTTACCAATTTTCCTTTAAACACGACTATTCCTCCTAATGAAGGAACCATAGTAGGCTTTCCTAGGGTTTCCCAAGTTCTTTCTGTCATGATATTCACCTGTGTTTCCTCGTCCAGAGCATAGTCTATGTCGAAGTCTCCTATTCTTACTTCGATCTGTTCTTTTCCTTTGAATATCTCTGATAAACTGATGTCTCTATGATCATCTAGGGTTTCTTTCATTTTCGGCAATACAATCTCTGATTCTTTCTAGGGTTCTTCTTAAATCTTAGTCTCTTTATCTTTCTCAGGGTTCGCTTGTTCCATATTCATCTTTTCAAGCTTAGAAATCATTCTAGGGAAATCCAATACTTCATGATCCATAGCCTTACAACAGAGGAAAATAGGTCTTTTGCCAAGACAATCCTTAGCAAGATGTCCAAGTCTTCTGCAACTGTAACAAAGAGTTAATCCTCTATTTCTCTTAAATGATCCCCAACCTTTCTTGTACTGCGCACTAGGGTCATAGTAGCTAACCTGCAAAAATTTCTTTCTAGGATCCTGCATCCACTTGTTAGTCCAAACATTCTTTCTATGCATAGGTATAACATATTTCTCATTTTCTCTACTAGATCTATTCATATCAAACCTTCTTTCATCTATCAGTACCCTACTTTTCAGACTAGGACAAAACATACCTAGATTCATACTTTAGAAACAAAAATTTCCACTTTTCTTACTTCTACAGAGCACAAAGCTTCCAGATCTAAAACTTTTCACTGTTTTTACCTTTATCAAAGCACAGAGCTTACAGATCTTACCTATTTTCTTTTAGATTAGGCTCCTTTTCTTAGCACAGAGATTTCATAAACCAAGTAGATCGTTATGCACTAAAGAAACAGATCTAAGCAGGGAGATTTCCACAATTTCAGAATAGGTCTTTGCACAAAGATTCTTCATTCTTGGTTCCCAACAATCAGAGTTTCAGGTCCCGGCAATGAAACCATTTGTTGGCATAGGGGCAGACCCAGGGTTCAACGCTCAAGAGTGCACCAACAAATCCTTAACTACCGGCCCTTTCGGCATCACCTGCAAAGCAGATGAAGTCTCACATGAGGTAGAGGCGGGGGTGGTTACAGGAATCAAGTGTCTGTAACCTTAGTTGGGACACAGATATGTGATTATGATACTCAAACAAGAACTTAGAACCACTAAACCATCAATATTCAACCACTATTCTACTGCGCAGATAACACAGAGCATCGTAGTACAGAACAGATCTAGCACTTAGCATATGAAACAGATCCTATCTAGCAAACCCAAGCACCAAGCAAGTTCATATATACCAGATCTAACAATCTACACATCATTAGCACTAAGCATAAGCATATCTATCCATAAAATCACATAAGAAAAGCATGCATAAACACATCAAGATAAGCACGAAGAAAGACAACACAGTGTTTACGTGGTTCACCCCCACCCTGGGGCTGCGTCCACCAACTCTTCTTCTTCTATTAGGGTTTCTGTCAATCAGTTACAACACAGAGCATCTAGATCCTACTCCGCTTAGGACATGAGATCTATGTGCACCTCGCCAGATCCTCCTTCCCCAAGTAGATATAAGCACAAATCCTTCTTACAATCTGTGCACTCAACAGTTACAACACTTGCATTCATCTCTGCAAGCCTCACACAGATCTACCTTGCACATAGAAACAATAGCTTGCAATCACATAGATCACCTAGATCACACAGATCTACTACTTCTTACATCGCCTATCCTTCTATTTATACATTACAAAAGGCCTAAACATGGGTAAACCCATGGGTTGACATCCCTTTCCCATTACATATTCCCAAAAACCCAAAAAGGCACCCAAAAGGGGTAGAGACCCTGCGATCTCTGCTTCATCTTGCGCTCCTTCTTTGACAGGATGTCAAAGTACCAAAAATGGTCAAATATGACCAAGTATATCTCAAAACTTGTTCAAGGGCCAACAACACACAAACTAACCTATAACTAATCGATTAAACTGGGTTTATCTTCCTGTGTTGTTTGAGCTCCTAGTTGTTCTGTATGTAAGGGAAACCTATGATAGAACAATGCTAATATTCCGAGAATAATTTTAAAGGGGCATTTGATGTATCAGAGTAAGAATATAACAACAAGAAGATAATTGTAAAAGATCTAGTGATCTTATGATAATTAATGATTTTGAATGACATGAAATTCAATTCAAAGCTTTAATATAATCCAACATTTAATATCAAGAATAAATCAATGATTACCAAATGGTAGATTGATCACATATATTAAATGAAATAACAAATTATAGACAACATCTGAATATTAAATGATATGAAACAATATATGACAATGAGACTAAAGCTACATCAAACATAATAATATTTCATAAAACCAAGATAATAAAGAAAAAAATGGAATGAGCATCACATAGGTCTAAAGCCAATGGTAGATAGCTTTTCCATCTCAGTTCTCCAAATCATATGTCCATAATGTATGCCAGCAAAAGATCTCTTCACTACTAACAATGATCACTATTTAAACTAGTTCTAGATTAACAAACTCTTATCATGCAAGATAGAGTGTAATCCCCAAAAAATAGATTTGTTTTACAAAAATAGTATAACAGGAAACTATTCCTGTAGGAGTTGGTTTACCAAAATTTATTACAAAATATCAAAATAAAAGAAAGAAACTACAGAATTATACAGTGCATGATCCAAGATAGTTTCTCCATGTAAGTAGCACCATAATCATTATTTTCCTGTAGATAACAAAACGAAATCGATATTCAGAAAATAATGCCAACTAAGATTCATAAATAGGCTGGCTTATATTAACAAAGAAAATCAAAATTAAATCTTCCTATTCGATTTTCGTAACAGAATAAAATGAAATAAAATCAAAAATAACTTTTACCATTTTTAGAAATTAGATAGTGAAGGGTCGGATAGTTCTGAATTAATGATGGCATTAAAGTTGATTTCATTTTTGATAATTATATTACTGGATCTCTTGTTCATAAAACTCAAATATGAGTTATCTTGTTTCTTGCTCTTACCAATTTTCTTAACAATAGGTTTGACATTGAAACCCTGATTTGGTTCATTAGCGGGATAAGAAGAAAACTTGTCTTTTAATACATCCACTACCTCTTCTAATGATTTTCTGGGTGTAAAAATACATTGTGGTTTTTTACCCAGGGGGGGTTGCAAAGCAACAAGATTTGGTTCATTAATTTCACAGTCATTATGTGAATCAAAACCTTGACTTTCGATCATGGGTTTATCATCAAATAGAAGGGCATGCTCAACTTAAACCATAGGAATAACATCAACAGTCTTGAATCTCTGAGCAAAATAAAAGAAATCTTACCTCAACCGAAATAGAAATTATGTGAAAATTCCTTCCAAAGGATGAGACGTATCTATGAAACAGTGTAGTTTATGAATAAACTACTTTCCTAGACAGTAAATGAGCCCATTTAGGAAATGGGTTTCTGACAATTTCTCCAAAATGTTAACCGTTTGACCAGAAAAACTCCCACAAAAACATGTCTCAGGTATGCAATTACGGTAATTCGAACCAAAAAACGAAATCTAAACAAAAATCTCATAAGATAATTTTAGCCCAAAACATCGCCTCGAAGCCAAAAGCCAAAACATTTTATAAATGTAAGGAAGAGGCATCTACATGAAGATTTTATCTCTTCATGATGATTTTTAAATGTGATAAAATTGACAGAATTGTTGGCTACCAACATGATCTTGACATCTTGGTTGTCAAGAGACATGGAGGAAAGGGGAAATGTTATTATTTTTATGTGACAAAATCTCAATTCATCAATGCATTGCTCTACAATATGCAACATGAGAAATATTACAATGACGTCCAAATTGACCAAAACTCACTTGCATCACTTCCCACCACTCACACCAATGTCTCCTCTCGCCTCTATTCTAGTACATAAACTTTCAATTTGCCCAATGAAGAGTTGAATATCACAGATCTAGAACGTTATCTTGTTTTCCAAGTGGACCAACTAATGTCTTCCTTTTCATTTATATTTCCTAATACACAACGAGAAATGGAAAAAATTAGAGCATTTGTCGACACTACATATGACAATCCACTAGAAACAACTGCATGGTCAACAATTGGCCTATCTCCAATCAATGAGTACAACACAGAGAGTCTATTCGACATGGAATTTCCTACTCTTTTCTCCACTAGTGATGCCCTGCCTCACCAACCATGCATGACAATCATCCCGCTTGATAGCTACGCAATACACATGATGAGATACCATGACAATAGGTTTGGTAGTCATCCTCATTTCAGATACTTTCTATACAATTTGATTAGGCGCCATCGAAGTCAAGAAACAACTACCTTCTTTTTCAAGATAATCCAAGATCATAACACACCCATCACTATCCAAGAGTTGCATGCACACCTCAAAGAACTACTTGCAGACAAACTCCTAGAACAAGTCATGTCCTTTGGAGAACATCTACGTGGGACTAGAGCATTCTAGAATGTGCGTAGGATCGAGATAACATAAATGATAACACAACTTCAATGCCCAACCTTGTTTTTCACTCTCATTGCAATAGACAAAAAATGGCCAGAATTACATGCAGTTATGGAAAAGGGTAGACCTCTTGACCCAATGCTTCACCAACATTGGCATACACACAATGTCATTGACCGCCCCCACACTATAGCTGCAAACATGCACAAAATGTTTTCAATATTACATGAGGAGATACTACAAAAAAATATGCATGCAACTGACTATTGGTATAGGTACATAATATATAATACTTGAAGGTACCTCTCCCCAACCTATACATTTATATCCTCTATACTAATCATATCATATTA
Organism: Picea engelmannii; assembly: GCA_009831015.1. NCBI lineage: Eukaryota > Viridiplantae > Streptophyta > Pinopsida > Pinales > Pinaceae > Picea > Picea engelmannii. The sequence goes on from ML784793.1 coordinate 1,185,904, forward strand.
TTTTTGTAGGTATGAATGACAACATCGTGGCTCTACACATATACATGTATTTCTATGGCTTGATGGTGCTCCAAACATGGAAACATTAAATTTGGAAGACCCAACTCAAATCTATGATGCAAAGAGTTTCTTTGATAACTATGTTATAGCCTGGAATCCTAGAGTAAACCATGACACACACATGGCTATGCATAAATCCATTCAATATGACCCTTGGTTGCTAGATACAAAGGAGATATTTACATCCAACTCACTTGAGGACTATGAAAATATCTTAAATCGAGTTCAAAGACCTACAAAGTGCACTAAGAAAACATGTCTCCGTAGAAAAGGGGCTACCCTTGAATGCAAATATAAATTCCCTCGGAAGGTACAAATGGAGTCATCACTTTACATTAATGAAATAGGTCAAAAGACATATCACTCGACATGCAATGATGAGAACCTAAACATCCATAACCTTAACATACTCCAAACATGGAGAGAAAATGTAGATTGCTGACCAGTCCTATCTCGTTATGCAGTTCTAAAATACATTTCTAAATATGCTTCCAAAGTAGAGGGGAGATCAGACACCTACCACCATATGTTGACCATAATTGCATCTACATCGCATGTTGAGGACCCTGCCTCAAATTCTTATCGACATTTTCACTCAGAAGGAATTGTAGACTAGGACATAAGTGCCCAAGAAACTTGCCATAGGATCCAAAGTTACCCCTTGTCACATGTAGCCGCAGCTTCACCAAACTCAATGATGGTCACCAAATATTCTGTTGAGTCTCTTATGATTCTCCTAACTGCTTATCTAGATCCAATTTCATTGATGTGTATCTAATATATCGTATTTTTCTTCCCCCTATATGTTTGATTGACCTTGCAAAATGCTGAACATACAACCAAGCACACAAAAATGATAACTGGAAAAAAAGAAACCTCCCCGCAATTGTTCATGTATGGCCACTTTTTACTACAATACCAAACAAAGATTCCAATTCCTTTGTTGAGTTTTTTTGGAGTGAGCTACTTTTATACAAACCATTTTGTTCCTTCTCTGAAGATATAGGTCATTCAAAAGAATACATTGTGTCTAATTGGGAAATCATACAAAATGACTACCATGTATGGAATGTTGATCGCATCCCTATGCACACGTCTAATGAGAAAACATTTGAAGATGAGGATAGCCATATTTCCATACAAACAAACATGGATATGAATGAATGGAAGTCTTTATCAAGGTTTCCCCCCATAGTAAATATCAACTTCACTTCTCTTGATATGTTGGGACTCCGAGAGATTGACACTTTCATGAAATTTTCATTGGAAGGAAAGGAAATTGAGTTAAAGGGTATCACATGGAAACCTAGTAAGGTGATAAGCTCTAATGGCATGACAAAATTATTGAAAAAGGGGCAACAGGGTGTAATTGTCCATCTATGCTCACTAGATGTTCAAACATCTAAGACATCTATTCCCCTATATCTCCAAGGGATCATTGATAAGCATTCCAAAGTATTTGAAGATATTCCCAGAGGTCTTCCACCCACTCGCAATAATGATCATGCTATTCACCTAATTCTTGGGAGTGTTGCTCCTAACATAAGGCATTAGAGATACCCTTATTCCTAGAAGAGTGAAATTGAGCGTATGGTTGAAGAAATGTTAGAGGATGGCATTATTAGACCTAGCCAAAGTTCTTACTCAACATCGGTGGTAATGGTACTCAAGAAAGAGGGCTCATGGCGTCTGTGTCCATATTATAGAGAGATCAACAAGATCACTATATTTAAAGATAATTTTCACATTCCCGTCATTGATGAATTGTTAGATTAACTACATGGGGAAATCTACTTCACAAAGTTGGATCTTCATTCAGGGTATCATCAGATTAGAATGAAGGAAGTAGATATCCCAAAAACAACATTCCGAACTCATGAATGCCATTATGAATTTTTGGTCATGCCTTTTGGCCTTACAAATGCACCTTCCACATTCCAAGGGTTGATGAGTTCCATTTTCAATCCCTTCCTTCAAAAATTTGTGTTAGTATTTTTTGATGATATAATAATCTATAGAAAGTCTTGGGAGGATCATGTTCAACATGTTTACAAGGTGCTACAACTACTAAAGGAGCAACAACTATATGCCAAACCATCCAAATGTTTCTTTGGGATGAAGGAGGTAGAGTATTTTGGTCATATTGTATCTCACGAAGGTGTCAAGGTAGACCCTAACAATATAAGGCCATGATAGATTGGTCGATTCCCAAAAAATTGAAGAACCTTAGAGGATTTTTGGGTTTGACCGGTTACTAATGCAAGTTTGTTCGGAACTATGGAAGAATAGTATCACCTTTAATGATATCAACTAAGAAGGAATCATTTTCATGGACTCCAGAGGCAAATCAAAATTTTTAACAACTTAAAGAGGCGATGTGAAAAGATCATGTCTTGACCACACCAGACTTCACAATTTTTTTTAATTGTAGAATGCGATGCCTCGGGAAATGACATTGGTGCTTTTCTAATGTAAGAAGGAAGGCCCCTTGCTTTTGAAAGTCAACCACTCAAGGAAAAGGACTTACACAAACCCATTTATGAGAAGGAAATGATGGAAATACTACATGCATTGAAGCAATGGTGCCCTTACCTAATAGGTAGGAACTTCAAGGTCAAAACAGATCATGATAGTCTTAAATACTTCTTTGAACAAAGACTATCTTCAAAAGAACAATAAAAATGGGTGACCAAGATGTTGGGTTATGATTTTGAAATCATCTACAAAAAAGGGAAGCAAAATGTTGTCGCAGATGCACTCTCAAGAAAGGATGAAGATGTTGAGGCCTTTCTCTGTGATATATCTATCATCCAACCCGATTGGATAATATAAATGAGGGATGAATGTAAGAATGGCGAAAATGTGTGGACTCTCATTCAAAGGTTGCAATGATATTCTAGTGCATCAGATACATTTACATGGAAAAATGATTCGCTATGGTACAAAGATCTCTTATATTTATGTAAGAACTCCCAACTCAAACAAAAGGTACTCTTGGAATTTCACACCTCTCCGGTAGGAGGGCACTTTGGATTTTTGAAAACCTACCATAGGGTCAAGAAGGATTTTTTTTGGGATGGACTCAAAACTGATGTTCAAAGGTTTGTAGTATAATGTTTGGTTTACCAAAAAAATAAGGTGGAAACAATTAAGACCCCGGGTATTTTACAACCATTAGCCATCCCAAGTCAGCGCTGGGAAGAGGTTTCCATGGATTTCATCACAGGGTTACCAAAGTTTGAAGGAAAGAGTGTCATCATGGTGATTGTTGATAGACTGACAAAGTATGCACACTTTTGTGTACTCTCTCATGCTTTCAAATCCAGTACAATTGCTACCACATTCATGGAGACAGTTGAAAATCCACATGGAAGCCCAAAGATTATTGTAAGTGACAGAGATCCCATCTTCATTGGACATTTTTGGACATAATTATTTTCTTGTTTGGGTACTCAATTGGCTCATAGCTCATCTTATCATCCTTAATCTGATAGAAAAACTAAGATAGTGAACTAATTTCTAGAAGGATACCTTCATTGCTTTGTCTCTGATAAACAAACACAATGGTTCAAGTGGTTACCCTTGGCATAATGGTGGTATAAAACTTCCTTTCATACTGCAACAAAAATGAAACCATTTATGGCACTCTATGGATATCACCCACCTTCCATCACTTCTTCTCTAAAATAAAAATATAAGGTTCAAGTAGTAGAATATCACATCGAGCATCAACAACAAGTTCTCCAACTCTTAAAGGACAACCTGACCATGGCACATGATCACATGAAACAACAAGCAAATCAACATCGTAGTGAAAGAAGTTTTGAAGTAGGGGATTGGGTATTTTTAAGACTACAATCATACAAACAAATGTCCCTCAAGCAAGCTAAGAAGGATAATAAATTATCACCAAAGTACTATGGCCCTTATAAGGTGCTGCAAAAGATTGGTACTATGGCATACAAATTGGAGTTTCCTACATCTTTGCGAGTACACCCAGTTTTCCATGTTTCATGCTTAAAGAAAGTTATAGTTGACAAGATCCCAGTTCAAACTATATTTCCAGAACTTGAAGAGGAAGGAAAAATCATATTGGAGCATGACGCTATCACTGACACAAGAATTCACTAGTTGAGGAATAGATCCATTTCAGAGTATCTCATTAACAGGAGGAAACTAACTGCTGAAGATTCCACTTAGGAAGATGCATCCTTTACACAGAAGCATCCAAAATTACTCAAGTGTTGCAGAAAACACTTGTCTGAAGGGGTGGGGCATGTTAATCCCTAAATAGTGGCACATTACCCCTTAATTGGGACATATTACATTAGTATTGTTATTTTATTTATGTCGGCTTGGGTCCATTAGTTGTAATTGTACCTCCTAGTCTCCTATATATACCAAGGAGACCTTTTCATTTGGAATCATCTGGTATTTGTAAATTTATGTGGTGTATAAGGAAGTTTCCCCCTCGAAGAGGCTTATTATCTGAAATTATCTCTTTTTCAAGGCATCGAGTACTTATTTTTAAGTTTTATATGCTATCTTGATATTTGGTTCTTAACAATGACGATGGTTATGTCATGCCCTTGTTCTTTTTTTTCTTTTTTTTTTTTTCCGGGGTTAACAAGTTCACTAACATAAATATTCTCTCACCAAGAACACCTCACACAAATTTGATGCATGGTTCTCATTAGGTATGCTACTTTCCATTGAACCCCCTTGATTAAGGGATTTTATCCCCTGTGATATTGGGTCAGGACTACATCAGTGCAAGACTAAATAGAAGAGATAAATATCTCCCCTCAAACACAAACACAAAGGCTGAAGAAAACAACTACTTAATTAGGAGTAGGTAGGGATAGAGAAGAGATAATGAGAGCACCTTATTCTCCCGTTTGATGTCGATCCCAAGCTCCGATCTACGAAACAACTCCTGGTCTTATACTGGAACCAACCTGCAAGAAAGACACAAAACAAGTGCTTCTACGAAGGTAGTTATATCATCAAAAGGATGTGCATGTTAGAAATTAAATTCAAAGTAAGTATATAGATAACATACAATGAATACCATAAATGAGGGAAAACAAATTCTTTATTAACAGTAAGAGGAAAAGTTACAACCTTGTAATACTTCTGGCACCATCTTGAAGCCAACTATCTGGGTTCCTTCAGGAATCCTCAAGCATCAACTCAACCAAATAAAATTCCTTCAATGACTCAGATAGAGAAAAAGAGACACTCTATAGTCATATAAATTGAGAAAGAAGTGTTGGAAAATGAGTGTCCAGACCAGACGAGTTTTACTCAGAGAATTATAGGGAAGGGAGGCTTGCTAGATGCTAGAAGCATTACTTTGCATGAAATGAATTGACCTCTCCTTAGCCCTAAATGATTTTTTTATATAATCTCAAATAGGTTTAAGGAGTTGGATTCCGTTGAGTACGGGAAAAGGTTGTTGGGAAATGATTCCAACTGAAAAACCCACCCGAAAAAACATGATTATTTTATTTTCACAAAATTTGAGGGCATTCGTGGGTTGCAATGTGGTAAAGAGTGGATGTCTGCATATTTCACTGGAAAAACCCACAGATATGCTCTTAGGAAATTTTTTTAAAGTAATTTTGAGAGTTCCTTTGGGGATAAATTCTAGCAAGCAGTAGGAAAGGGTTAGGCCATGGCACAAAATCATAAGTGTGGCATTTTGTGCTATAACACCCCTCCACAAATTCTATGATAGTAATGGGATATTTTATGATAGAATTGAAGCATGGTTGGAGGAATTGTATTCATATAATGTTCCCATGAACTAACACTATGACATTTTTAATACAGTGCATAGAGTTTTTCAATTTTCAATTCTTCCTACTTTTAGTCTATTTTTATTCCAAGATTTGTCACTAATATTTTGTCATCAACATTTGTTTACAAGATTGGGATTACAAGGATGGAAAAATTGGTATTATGACTTTAAATAATTCATTTTGCAGCCATTTGTAGTGTAGTATAGGACTAGGGTAGAATAGATTAACGTCTTTTCCTTGCTAGCATTACCTTTGCTTCCTAGTTTTTAAAATAGTTCTTTGTTTTCCTTTTCTTTTATTTACTGTTGGATGAATAGTACATGAATTCTCAACAAAGGTGAAAAGAAATAGAATGATTTTCCACTAAATTTTCCCTTGAATGGATTTTGAATTTAATGTTGATTTGGGGAAAATTTACTTCATCTCATTCTCAAATGTTTCTATGTGTTGGGCAATTTTTAGATCACTGATTTTTATGCATGATCACCATGTCAAATATTTTTGAAGTGTTTTTGTCATCGCGTGAGTCATATATTTTAAATTAAGATACTATTCAGTCCCTCTTGTGGTGAAATTGGGAACTCATATTTGTTCAATATTCATATTTACATGATACTAACTTGTAAGATTTTGCTTGGTTAAGATTCTTTTAGAGTGTTTATCTTGGTATCCCATACACAGTGAATTGAAGTGTTGAGTGATTATTTCTACCTATCTGAATCGAAATCCACTCCAATTACTTGTAATCTCCTTCGATTAATATTTTTGGTTTTGGAGTTTTCAAAAGGTTGCTTTCACATTGACTCTCTTCTTCGATTACTTTCATCCAACATGATTTTTTGTATATACTTTTCTTATCATAATGAACTTTGCTGATTTTTATTTCTTTTCAGTTATTTTCTTACAACACATTTAGTTTTAATTTACAGGCATTGGTTGCTCATATCTTATGCTCTGTTCAATTGATTTTTTAATGAGGAATTTATCTTTCACCTTGCAACTTTCTTCACCCATGTTTCCTCTAATACACAAAAACAAGGGATATTATTTCACATTGTCTAGAAACATGTTTTGACATTCTATACAAAATGGTTATTTAAATATTTTGTTGATATATTTTTCAGAAAATTACCTGGGAACCAATCTTTTATTTCCCAACTCACTGATCGACTAAAGACTCAATCCTAACACTATCAATCATGAGAATTCCAGACCTGATATTTTCTTGTAGAGCATCTTCCATCGTTTGGATTGTTAATCTTTAGTCACTCAGTCTGATCACATTCTTGGATGATTTGATTTCTATCATAGCTTAATAATGTCTCACTTACATTATCATGTTGAGATCATCCAAATCCTTGGAGGTTTAAATACCTTAATGGAATATCTCCATGCAACTTCTAAGGCTTTTAATTTAGAGTTCTCAACATCTATTTTGACCTCATCCATGGTAATAATTTTCAAGATGTGAATTCCTTAGAGGATATAACTCGTCAATATATTCGGCCCCACATTATTTATCATTCCTTGAACCCAAAATAATATTATTCATAATTAGAACAGATAAGCATTGTTTGGGTTAGTTTCAAATATATTATATTTGATCCTCGTACTCAAGAGCTTGTTGATTTTGTTTTCTGGATTATATGTCTCATTATTTTTAAAGGAATACATATCTAGTAGAGAGACAAGCTATACACTCTTTTATTTTCATTTTCTTTTCTCTACATTCTATTAGACATATAATATCAAGGAAGTGAAATGCATAATTTGTCTACTTGGAACACTCTTGGGAACTTGAGGATATTTGTTTCATGGACTTTCTTATCATGTCAATCTTATCACCTATCAGAATTATGATATTAATCACTTCATTAAATTTTGTTTCCTAATTATACTTTCATTTGAGTTGGGGAAGTCAATCCATCTAGGTTGTGACCTGAGATCATTGCGCCTTTCCAGAGTATCATGGTCTCTCTCCTTTCATGAATGGATTTTGCCTTAAATGGATTTTGAATTTAATGTTGATTTGGGGAAAATTTACTTCATCTCATTCTCTAGTTTTTTGTGTTGGGCAATTTCCAGATCACTGATTTTTATGCATGACCACCATGTCAATTATTTTTGAATCATTTTGTCATAGTGTAAGTGGGATATTTTATATTAAGATACTATTCAGGCCCTCTTGTGGTGAAAATGGACACTCATATTTGTTCCATATTCATATTTAGATGATACTAACTTGGAATATTTTGCTTGATTGAAATTCTTTTAGAGTGTTAATCTTGGTATCCCATACACAGTGAATTGAAGTTTTGAGTGATTATTTCTACCTATCTGAATTGCAAGCCACTCCAATTCCTTGTAATTTCATTTTATTATTAGTTTTGGGTTTGGAGTTGTCAAAATGTTTCTTTCACATTGAATCTCTTCTTCAATTACTTTAAGCCAACATAATTTTCCGTATATACTTTTCTTAGCATAATGAACTTCACTGATTTTTGTTTCTTTTCAATTATTTTCTTACAACACCTTTGGTTTCAATTTCTGGGCATTGTCTGCACATATATTATGTTCCGTTCAATTAATTTTTCAATGAGGAATTTATCTTTCACCTTGAAACTTTATTTACCTAAGTTTCCTCTAATACACAACAACAAGGGATATTCTTTCACATTGTCCGGAAACATGTTTTGACATTCTGTACAGCATGGTTATTTAAATATTTTGTTGATGTCTATTTCATAAAATTACTTGGGAACCAATCTCTTGTTCCCCAACTCACTAGTCGACTAAATATTCAATCGTAGCACTGTTAATCATGAGAATTTCAGACTTGATATTTTCTTGTAGAGTATTTTCCATCCTTTGGATTTCCTAATCTTGAGTCACTCAATTTGGTCGCATTCTTGGATGATGTGATTTTTATCATGACTTAATAATGTCTCACTTCCATCATCATGTTGAGATCATCCAAATCCATGGAGTTGTAAATACCTTAATGGAATATCTCCATGCAACTTCTAAGGATTTTAATTTTGAGTTCTCAACATCTATTTTGACCTCATCCATGGTAATAATTTTCAAGATGTGAATTCCTTGGGGGCTGTAACTTGTCAATCTACTGGGCCCCACATTCTTCAACATACCTTGAACCTAAAATAATCTTATTCATAATTAGAAGAGATAAGAATTGTTTGGGTTAGTTTGGAATATCTTATATTTGATCCTCGTACTCATGAGCTTGCTGATTTTGTTTTCTGGATTATATGTCTCATTATTTTTAACGGAAAACCTATCTAGTAGAGAGACAAGCTACACACTCCTGTTTTTTCATTTTGTTTTCTCTACATTATATTAGACATATAATCTCAAAGAAGTGAAATGCATAATTTTTTGACTTGGAACACTCTTGGGAACTTGAGGATATCAGTTTCAAGGAATTTCCCATCATGTCATTACTATCACCTATCAGAAATTTGATATTAATCACTTCATTAAATTTTGTTTCCTAATTATATCTTTCATTTGAGTTGGGGAAGTCAATCCATCTAGGTGGTGACTTGAGATCATTGCGCCTTTCCAGAGTATCATGATTGTTGTCTTTTCATGAATGGATTTTCGCTTGAATGGATTTTGAATTTAATGTTGATTTGGGGAAAATTTACTTCATCTCATTCTTAATTTTTTTTGTGTTGGGCAATTTCAAGATCACTAATTTTTATGCATGACTACCATGTCAATTCTTTTTGAAGCTTTTTTTCATCGTGTAAGTGGGATATTTTAAATTAATACAATATTCATTCCCTCTTCTGGTGAACATGGACACTCAGTTTTGTTCCATATTCATATTTAGATGATATTAACTTGGAATATTTTTCTTGATTGAGATTCTTTTAGAGTGTTAATATTGGTATCCCATACATAATGAATTGAAGTTTTGAGTGATTATTTCTTCCTATTTGAATTGCAAGCCACTCTAATTCCTCGTAATTTCCTTTGATTATTATTTTTGGGTTTGGATTTGTCAAAAGGTTTCTTTCACATTGATTCTCTTCTTCGATTACTTTCATCCAACATGATTTTCTATATATACTTTTCTTAGCATAATGAACTTCGTTGATTTTTATTTCTTTTCAATTATTTTCTTACAACACCTTTAGTTTTAATTTTTGGGCATTGGCTGCACATATCTTATGCTCCGTTCAAATAATTTTTCAATGAGGAATTTATCTTTCACCTTGTATCTTTCTTCACCCAAGTTTCCTCGAATACAAAACAACAAGGGATATTCTTTCACATTGTCCGGAAACATGTTTTGACATTCTGTACAACATGGTTATTTAATTTTTTTTTCTGATGTCTTTTTAAATAAATTACTTGGGAACCAATCTTTTATTCCCCAACTCACTCGTCGAATAAATATTCAATCCTAGCATTGTTAATCATGAAAATTTTAGACTTAATATTTTCTTGTAGAGTATCTTCCATGATTTGGATTTTCTAATCTTGAGTCACTCAGTCTCATCACATTCTTGGATGATGTGATTTTTATCATGGATTAATAATGTCTCACTTACATCATCATGTTGAGATCATCCAAATCCTTGGAGTTGTAAATACCTCAATGGAATATCTCCATGCAACTTCTAGGGCTTTTAATTTTGAGTTCTCAACATCTATTTTGACCTCAACCATGGTAATAATTTTCAAGATGTGAATTCCTTGGGGGATATAACTCATCAATCTATTGGCCCCCACATTCTTCAACATTCTTGGAACCCAAAATAAGCTTATTCATAATCAGAACATACAAGAATAGTTTGGGTTAGTTTGGAATATCTAATATTTGATCCTCATACTCATGAGCTTGCTGATTTTGTTTTCTAGATTATATGTCTCATTATTTTTAACGGAAAACCTATCTAGTAGAGAGACAAGCTACACACTCTCATTTCTTCATTTTTTTTTCTCTACATTCTATTAGACATATAATCTCAAGGAAGTGAAATGCATAATTTTTCTACTTGGAGCACTCTTGGGATCTTGAGGATGTCAGTTTCATGGACTTTCCCATCATGTCAATATTATCACCTATCATAAATTTGATATTAATCACTTCATTATTTTTTTTTTCCTAATTATATCTTTCATTTGAGTTGGGGAATTCAATCCATCTAGGTTGTGACCTGAGATCATTGCACCTTTCTAGAGTATCATGATTTCTCTCTTTTCATGATGATTTTATCTTGCCTCTCACAAGGCTAAAGATGATCATACAATGTTTCACATCATTGTCATTTATAATTAGAGAAAACACATACCTTGAGGGGTGTTGAAGGGCCCGAAAGACCCGTTCAAGCAGTTAAAGGAGAAGACCCAATGGGAGGTCCCAATTAGACCCACTCTCATTTTAGATAGTGTTTCTGACCAACATATTGGTCTAGTTGTCAATATAAACTAAATATCTAAATATGAATCCGAGAACAAAATTTTCTCATATGAATTAAAATTCTAAAGAATTGAAATAGACTAAAAATGATTAACTATTGTCCTAAGATGCATTCCTATTCTATTGTATCCTATCCTGATCAAGAGTGAACTATAAAAATAAGTGCATTTACACATAATATTACTTGCACATAATTAATTCATAGAATCAAGGAATATAAAAACTTAACAATACAATGAGTTATATACAAATAATTGATTCACCAACTTATTATATTGTCACTTCACTTAGTATGAAAATAATGTCAACAATGGACATATAGAAATTAGTCTAGAAATAGTTCATATAACTAAAAGCCACACATTCACATAAATAAATATGGATAAACAAAATAGTCTCATTCCTGCACATTTGTACCAAAATCTTCAAAATGTCTCTTGTTCAAATTCACAGACAGTAGTAGTATTGTCCTGATACAATCCAAGTCTAAAATCCCTTTCTCATTTATAGTCATGACTTTTATAATATTATGGCAACTATTTACATTCTTGAGATTCAATCATAAGTAAAAAGCAGTTTACAAAAGTGACTCTTTGCATTCCCATCCTCATGAGGATTACAAAAATAGAAAAAGTGAAACATGTGGATCATTTATGAAAAGTGTAGTCATCATGGGTTCTTCTGCATCTGCATCAAGTCTCGATATTCCTTCCAGAGTGCATAATCGTTCATGATTTTCTTTAATTTCTTTGAATTCATCTTTTCAATATATAATTCACCATCACACACCTTGGTGAAAACCTATTGTTCCAATTCTTATGTTGTGTGTTTGATAAAGTCTCAGGTCATAGTGATGAGCCTGACAAGTCTCAACATATGATTCTTCCTTGGATTCTTTATTTACCTCAGTTAAATGTTCAATGTTCATCCTACTGATTTCTCTATGCTTCTCCACCTTAGCGATCGTGACTTTGTTAGGTGATGCTTCATCAATGGGGGGAATTAACTGCATCCCGAACCCTTCAAATAGATCATATGAACTATTCCATAGTTGTTTACATGCTTTAGATGTTGTCTTTTGGATGACCTGGATATGTTCTAATGCAAGCTTCCCTATATCGAAGAATAATTGATATTTTATCCTTTTGTTTCTCGAATAAGATGGAAATGTAGCTGGGGGATTCTTGTATACTCCTTGCCAATCGACAATTCTGTTGATGGCATCATTTTTATTTTGGTATTGATCCCTTATATCAACTATTTGATCTTCAAGTCTCAGTTCATCATCCTGTTCAGCCTGCATATTATTGAGAAGACACAAACAATATTTTTGCTCATATCTAAGATTTTCATTGAGGTCAATTGCCTATATCTTGATTGTTTCTAAAGCCATATTCTTGTCCCTGTTTTCTTCCAGAACTTCTTCAAGATTTTCCTTATCCTGTTGCAATCCCTTGACCTGAAGGCTTTGCTATTCGAAAATCCATTTTGTTTCATCTAGATTAGTTTACAAATGAGATATTTCCTTGGAATGTTCCCTTTTTACTTATTCTATTTCTTCACAAAGCTTTACCTTTGTAGATTCCAAGTATTCCAAATGGGTGTCCCATTTCAACTGTGTTTTTTGATCAAATTCAAAATTCATTTCATCTTTATGGGTCTACAATGCTCTGTTAAGTTCTTATGTATTGAGATTATCAACAACCCTGGTTGCCCTTTCAAATTCTGAAGTGAGCTCATCTTTTGTAGCTTTCACAATTCTCTGTATTTCTTCCTTATGCAGTATATCCTTCTGCTCAATAGTTCTCAGAAATTCCACGGAGATGCCATCCTTTTGAGTTTTCAATTCAGTCTCCAGTTCAATGATCTTAGTTTTTTCTACATTTAAAGCAGTGGAAAAATCGAGGATAGATGAAGAATTCAATCTTGAAAATGCATGGAGTGTAAAGGAAACTTGTATGGCATTCTCTTCTGGGTCAGGCCTTTCATTCCATTAAAAAACCCTTCCTGTAGATGTCATGGATTTAGTAGACTCACCCATTTTCATTTTGTTCGACCTTTCCTCGATGCTCTTATTTCTTTCATTGTAATAATAGTCTCCAATAGCCACAACAACACCTTCAAATCTTAAAATTTGTGAAGAAAAGGTGGTATTACCTGGGATGGAATTAAGGGGGGTTTATTCATTGGGTGAAATGTTCACTATGCCCAAATTAGGAGTTGATGGGTTGCCTGGGGTTTCACTTAATTTCTTTTTCTTTTGTTGTTCCAATTGCTCATCTGCTGTTATTTTAGCTTTTGCCTCAGCTATTGCTCTTTCATTTTCTCTTCCTTGGGCTTCGGCTTCTTCAACTAGTTTTTTGGCTTCTGCTTCGGTTATTGCTTTCCCACTTTCTTTTTTCAGTGCCTTGGATTCTTCAACTAACCTTTTAGCTTCTTCCTTGACTTGTTTCCTATGATACTCCACATCAACTTTCAGACTTTTGTTCTCCAATTCCTCAACTTTATTTTCCTTCTCTTGCTCTTTAGTGATTAATTTCTTTTGATATTCTTGTAGAAACCTTTGAAATTGGTCTTGATGGAACTTCCTCATTTCTTCTTGTTCAACTTGCAATTCTTGAATGGAAGCATCATCAGGAAAATTTTGTAATACCTCTTCATAAAAAAACTCCTTTGAACTTGTCTTCATCAAAATCTACCACATGAATGTTAACATGAGTAAGAACCTTAGATATAACATTATTCACTACGAGCTCATGTGGGTTATGTCCTTTTTCACTTCCCAGGCACAAACATAAATCTTGTAGGGATTATTCTTCTTTTCGAGCATATTGTCCATTTAAAAAACTATAATTTTGTATGTGTATAGGAAATGAAGGCCAAATTATTTTACTATTTCTCATGGGAAAGGAAGTAAATCCTGTTCTTATGGTCTGATGGGCTATTTCTCTCATTAAAAGCGATCTGGCACAAAGTATGGAAAAATATGATCTGAATTTATGAGTAGAACCAAATGAAACATGGATCTATAACATTAACACAGATATACAAAGAAAGATAACAAAGATACAATGGAACTTAAATTCTATTAAATAAGAAATTTGTTGAAACTATAAAATGCAGAATTGAAACAATCTTGCTCGAATGGTGGTAGCTAATCTCTGAAAAGAGATGTGGCAGCTAAACGCATTCATCCGAGCACCTTACAATGAGTCCTACATTCCTTTTTATCATCTAGAAGTAAACAAAAAACCCTTATATGTCTAAAAACCTAACCCTAGGAGATGAAGCGCCAAAAGTCACGTGGACCCCAATGGGGTAAGTTGGTACATCAACTTCTCAGGGTTGTAACTTTTGCATACAATCTCCATTTTAGGTGCATGATATCCCATTAGAAATTTCTATCCAAGGACTACACATTATGTCATCACACTTTGACTTTGTTTACAGTGTGATTTTGGCAAGCCCGAAAAACGTTGTTTAGGGCCTCAAAACGGCCCCGAATGTTTAGGACCCAAAATGCTAGAAAAAAATTGCCAAGATAAAAACTGTAACTGCCAAGACGAAAGTTGTATGTGAGATAGATAGAATAGTGGGTGGTGTTAGCACTAAGAGTCACCCTCATAATCCAAGAGGATAATCCCAGTACCCATCAAAATGTTTGTGGAGGTAGGTTTATGAGTGGAGGTCAAATGGACAAAGCTCGATACAAGAATGTTTTAACACAAAAACTAGACAAGCAATGCATAAGGAAATGAGGTCCTCATTAAATTCAGTCAATGGTATAAGGATAAAGGTGATAAGGAGGAAGACTTAGTGAGGAGAGTGGACAAGTCTTCCATGGGCATCCAACCTTCAAGCAACTTGGTGAATAAAAACTCAGGCACAAGAGCACTCTTGAACTTAAGTTTTAGACACTAAAATATATCATAACAACATAATAATCAAACCTCCATTACCATGAAACTACAACAACTCATCTAGATCATCCAAGCACAAGAATTTCAACATAAGAGGAAACAAGACAACGAAGGAAAATACCGAAACAGGTCACAAAAACATTATAATCAAACCTCCATTACAATACCACTACAACAACTCGTCTAGACAATCCATCCACAAGTGTTTCAACACAAGAGAAAAGATGATGATGAAAGAAGCTGACTTCTATTAATGATAAAGTCTCAGGTCTCATATAAAAGTAGAGAACAAATCTGCTATCAAACTATTACAAAATAGGGAGCTCTGCTCAACCATCGACCTTAACATATTCTTCAATTGATGTATTTGTACCCAAAATAACAGCTGGTGTCTTCTCTTGTCTATTGTGTTCCTTCTGTCAGAAGGAGACTTTGATCAATATGGGCATCTAGGAGAAACTTCCCTCTGCTGTACTTCAGGATGACAACTTTCTGTCTCCTCGACCAGACCCTCCATGCCTTCTATTTATGGAGTGAGTCTAGGTTTCAAATACCAACTCTTCCTTTCATTAATTGATTTCTCCTCGGGATCGGGATGAGGCTTAACGCCTAGGGGGATGCTATGTGCTGCTCTCATATTTGACGCTGAATAAGCACATGATTGTGAGGCTGTCAAAGGTGGTTTGGATCCACACCGCTTTTGAGCCCACAATTAACCACCTTCTGCCATGTATCCCTTTAGATATACTGTGGTTTCGATTGCAGGACCTCTCTAGAATTTTATCATTCAAGCATGTTCTATCCCTGCAATGAAGTGTGGCTATCGATCTTTTGCAAATACGCAATCTGGGAAACCATGCTATTTTAGTGCCCCCACTAAAATTTATCCGTCTTCTAACTCCATAACCCTTCTAGACCATGCTTAGAGATGGAGCCAATTTTGGCACTTGGGAGCTTTGAATGCTGAACAAGAAATCTCCCGAAGTACTTTCTTTCAGTCGACGTGGCAACCTCTCGTTACTTCAGGACTTCAACCTTCGGGCGCTTAGACACTGAAGGTCTCAATTTATTTGAATGGCCGAATAACATAATTATTTCAAATATCCATGGTCCTCATTGATTTGAGATCAACAATCCACAATTACTTCGGGAGTTTGGGCTTCGGGCCTTTTCAATGCATAGCTCCTACAACCCTCCAGAGTGTCGTATCTATGAAGTGAGAGATCTTCCTCCACGTGTCCTCTTATTTTGGACGGCCGAGATTCACTTCGGGAGTTCAGGCTTCAGGAGTTTTCTTTTGTTTTGTAATATTCTAGATATAAAAAGTATGCAGAACATAAATAAAATGCTAGAAATGGCAGATGTGCAACAATATAACTAGAACAACACCACAATAATACCAAAATTATACCATAATAACACTAGAAAGAGCACTTAGATTAATGAGAGAAATGTTCACTTGCATCTTTGAGGGGGAAACCTCCAGCAGAGAAGAGCTCTATTACAATAATATCCAAGACAAAAGTTCTCACACCCTCGACTCCTATTTATACTAAATATGTCTATCAAAAGAACCATCTAGAGGAAAATCCTTCTAGAAGTGGAAGCTTCTATTAGTTCTTCTTACATTCGACTTATTCTTCCTTATTGCGAGGCCTTATTAATATTGACCTTTATTACATCGGAATATATTATTCTACTTATGTGAGGAGTTAGGTCCCTAACATGTCCTCCCCCTTAAAAACAACCTTGTCCTCAAGGCTTGAGATGTGGAAATTGTTGTAGAATGGTAGTTGGTTCCCAAGTGGCATCTGCTGGGGTTGTATCTTTCCACTGGACTAACACTTCCTTGATGGTTTGCTGACGCAGGGGACACTCATGCTGGTCCAAAACTGTTTGTGGCTATAGCCAAATGGAGCCTTCTTCATCCAACTCGGGAAGGTTGGTTTGAGTTTGGCACTTAGTTCCAATCACCTTCTTTAAGCAAGAAACACTGAAAATAGGATGTAGCTTAGAATCACTGGACACAGCTAACTAATAGGCCACATGTCCCACACGCTTGAGAACGGTATAAGGACCATAAAATTTGGGCGCCAGTTTCTGACAATGGTCAACCTTTAGGAAATTTTTCTTGTAAGGTTGCAATTGAAGAAACACCTGATCCCCTTCTGCAAATTGACGTTCAAAGCAACCTTGATCTGCTTGTTGCTTCATGCGATTCTGGGCCATGACCAAATTCTCTTTGAGGGTACGGAGAATGGCCTCTTGAACTGTAAGCATTTGGTCAACCGCCTGGACCTTCAAGACACCTGGTAAATATGAGAGAACTGAAGGTGACTTTTGTCCATATACCACTTCAAAAGGAGTCATGCGGGTAGCTATATGGTATGAAGTGTTTTACCACCATTCAACTAGTGGTAATCATTGAGCCCACTGACTTTTATTTTTTGATGAAAAACACCTCAAATATGTTTCCAAACACTTGTTGACAACTTCAGTTTGACCATCAGTATGGGGATGATAAGCTATGCTAAAATGCAATTGGGTTCCTTGTAGCTTGAACAGTTCTTGCCAAAAATTGCTGGTGAAAGTTGGGTTGTGATCATAAACAATAGAATGCGACATGCTATGAAGCTTGAAGATCTGATCCATGAAAAGTTGAGCCACAATGGATGCTATAAATGGGTGTTGAAGAGAACATAAATGAGCATACTTGGAAAGGCGATCAATGCCCACCATGATGACTGATTTATTGCCTGATTTAGGTAAGCCTACAATAAAATCCATAGAGATATCCCACCAAATAGCAGGTGGAATCAGAAGCGGTTGTAGTGTGCCAGGATATTTGACTGTTTCTCCCTTGTTGCATTGACACACATCACATTCAGCCACAAAGATACGAATGTTCTGTTTCATACCATCCTAGAAAAAAGAACATTTGACCCTGTCATAGGTTTTGGTAAAATCGGAGTGCCCAACTATGGGTGTGGCATGAAGCTCAGAAAGTACCATGGATTTAAGTTTTGACTGTTTACTTAAATAAAAATAGCCTTTGTATTGAAGCTCATCATGGAGATAAGAGTACCATGGGGAAACTGGAGAATTGGACTCCAATTGTTGTATCAGATGTGAACTTTTGGGATCGTGTAGCCATTCTTGGCGAATGACTTGGAGCCAATATGGTACAATAAAGGAGAGATAAAAAAGGGAACCTTCATCTTCATATTTTCAGGAAAGTGCATCCGTAACCACATTGTCTTTGCCTTTCTTGTAAATGATCTCATAATCATATCCAAAGAGCTTAGTCACCCATTTTTGTTTCTCTGGGGAGGAAATGCATTGTTCTAGAAAATACTTGAGGCTTTGATGATCTATCTTAATTTGGAAGCGTTGCCCCAATAGATAAGGGAACCAAAGATCAATGACATGCAAAATAGCCAACATTTCCTTTTCATATATTGATTTGCCCAAATTATGCTCAAACAGTTGTTTGCTGGTAAAGGCCAAAGGCCGACCCTCTTGCATAAGGACAATGCCAGTTCCTTTCCCTGAAGCATCACATTCCAGGACAAAGGTCTTTGTGAAATTAGGAAGGGCCAGGACTAGAGTGGTGCACATGGCCATATTCAAGGTTTGAAAATTCTGAGCAGCCGCTGGAGTCCAAGTGAAAGAATTATTTTTAAGGAGTACAGTGAGAGGTGCTGCAATCTTTCCATAATTCTTAACAAACTTGCGATAATAACCTGTTAAGCCCAGAAATACCCGCAATATTTTGAGGGTCTTTGGGTGAGGCCAGTCTTGCATAGATTCAATATTATTAGGATCCACCCTGACACCATCCTTTCCAACAAGATGACCCAAGTACTCGACTTTTGAGGCGCCAAAAGAACATTTAGATTGTTTCAGGAAAATTTGGTGCTGAGAGAGTAGATGGAGAACTTGATTCACATGAGAAAGATGGTCTATCCAGGTTTTGCTATAGATGAGGATATCATCAAAGAAAACTGAGACAAAATGATAGAGAAAAGGAGGGAATACATGATTCATGAGCCTTTGAAAAGTGGAGGGAGCATTACACAAGACAAAGGGCATGACCAAAAACTCATAGTGGCCCTCATGAGTTCTAAAGGAAATCTTAGGAATGTCTGCCTCTTTCATATAGATATGGTGGTAGCCAGAACGAAGATCAAGTTTAGTAAAGAACTGGGTGCCACTCAATTCATCCAAGAGGTCATCAATGACAAGAATGGGAAATTTGTCTTTAATGGTGAGTTTGTTGAGGGCGTGGAAGTTAGGACACATGTGCCAATAACCTTCTTTCTTCATGATCATGACCATAGGAGAAGATTAGGGGCTCATACTAGGGCGGATAACACCTGTGTTAAGCAGTTCTTGAACCATTTTCTCAATTTCATTTTTTTGGGAAAAGGGGTGACGATAGGGACGGATATTGGGAGGAAGGATTCCTAGGACAAGGGGAATGGAATGATCATGAAAACCAAGGGAAGGAGGGAGTCCCTAGGTAGTGGAAAAAATCACTTGATGTTTAGAGAGGATGGATTGGAGGTCCTACGGCATAGAGGGTGTCTCAGTTTCTTGTATGGCATGGAGTTGGGAAATAATGACCGAATGACCTTTTTTGAGCAGCTTTTCCATGCGATGGGAACTAATGATCTTAGGGGAACCGACAGTGATGCCTTGAAAATTATATTGTTGGCCCTCTTGGTTGAATTGCATGGTTAATTCCTTAAAATCCATGAGAATGGGACCCAAATTCCTTAGCCAGTCTGCACCCAACACAATGTCAAAACCGCCCATGTTGATAGCAAACATATGAGATTTCAGGTGGTAGTCACCGATTTGGAGATGCACATTTTCACAATGCCCTCCACATTTCATGGACCCACCATTGGCAATCATGATTTGGAAATTATTGATTGCTCGGATATAGAAATTAGTTTCTTGGGCAATGCGGCGATGAATAAAATTATGGGCGATTCCACTATCAACAAGAATGATGACCTTCCTATGCTTGATGTAGCCAATTAGTTTGAGGGTTTGGGGAGTAGAGAAGCCAATGAGATCATTTAGGGAAATGACCGGTTCTACTTCAGGAGGGTCTGAGGGAGGGGTTATGTCAGTGGGTTCAGGTGACATAGACACAAGGGGAGCTTCAACATCCTCTTTCGAAACATCCTTCAAGATGGCCATAAAAAGATTTTGTTCCTTACACTTATGTCCTGGAAAATATGTGTCATCACAATTATAACAAAGCCCTTTGAGTTGGCGTTCAGCCATTTTGGCCCTGGTCAATTTTTGGATCTTTAGTGGAGTAGAAGGAGGAGTGGGATTTACTGGTTTAGTGTGAGGAATAAAGGAGGGTTTCCAGTTTTGAGAAGAGACAACCTTTTGTGCTTCCTTATCTCTTTTAGTAGCCTCCACCCAACTCTGAGGCCAAGCCATGAGGACATGGGCATGAATCTCATCCTTGAGGCCACTGATAAAAAATTCTCGGAAAAAAGCATCAGACATGCCCTCTGTACGAAAAACCAGTCGCTCAAAAGCAGCTATAAAGTCTTCTACTGTGCCAGATTGTTTCAACTGTGTCAAATGGCCTAAATGGTTGGTGTCAGTGTCAAAGCGTTCACAAATCTCTGCCACAAAGTGTGTCCAAGAAACATATCCTTGACGAGCAATTTTTCTCCATTACCACCATTTCCAATGTTCTTGATCCAGATGGAGAACACCATACTGGAGTTTGGCCAAGTCATCTGTAATGCCATACAAAGAGAAATAATGTTCCATTTGAGTTACCCAACCAGTGGGATCTGAGCCATCAAATTTTGTCACATCCACACGTGGAAGGCGTAGGTCACATTGAAAGTGATGGGTCTGGAAATTATGGGAATGAGAGGAAGTTTTAGCTTCGATATGCAAAGGTGGGTCAGATAAAGGGGGATCTGCAGGGATATGTAGCTTGGTGTAGATCATTGAAGTGACAGATTCAAGCTGGGTAGTAATGTCTTATTTGAGGTCTTCTTTGATTTCTTCGATTGAGGCGATGATGGAGGAATGCATGTTTTTATTGATGGTGGCAATATTGGCACTGACTTGTCTCACTTCTTGTTGGGTCTCTGTGAAATTAGATTGCAAGGTATTGAAGTGATCTTCCAAGTCTTGGCTACGGGTATGGGCCATGATGACGATGGAACCGAAAAGGGGCAGGTGGGGACAAAAAGTTTGCTGAAAAATGATAGGTATAAATGTGATAAGGGCGAAGAGATAAATCCAATGGAATAGGTCTGAAATAATGGTGCAACAAAATCTAGGATTTTTTTGTTTACACCTGTGGAGTTATACTCCAGTCTGAAGAATATTGCAGTGATGAAATTCCCAAATTCTTAATCAGGAAGAAATGTGTAGTGATTTGGAAACTCGAATGCAGGAGACATAGTTGCGCGGTAATATATCTTGTCTGCTTTTTTTTTTTTTCATCCCTAAAGGTTAGGTATTGAAGGGTTCTACAGACAAGGGTTTGCCCTATGCTATAGCTATCTGATATACATGTAGGGTTCAACAATAGTACTCAACCCAATATCTCAGGGCACAAACTAAGGAGGCTAGACTGTGCCCTTAGCTGTACTACTCGACTACCCAGGTACTAGAGAGTATCTTCCCAAGTGTTTTTCTTGGTGGCACTATAGTAGTCAGGTGACTGATCGGTTTATATAAAGAGGGCTTCAGGAAATCTAGGCCGATCCATATACATATGCTTTTTGATGCGCTACCACTCAAAAGGGTACCAAAAGGGGTTACAAAGGTGGCCAAAAGATGTGCTCTTAAGTACCACTTGTATTTCCTGTATGTATGAATCCCCGACTGTGGATTTATGCACATAACGACAAATCTCTGTAGCTTAAAGACGCTGGAATACATCTCTACCCTGAAAAAAAACTAACCCACAATTTTCTGCCGAGGAAAGTGCTCTGATACCACTTGTAATATTCCAGATATAAAAAGTATGCAGAACAAAAATAAAATGCTAGAAATGGCAGATGAGAAACAATATAAACACAACAACACCACAATAATACCAAAATGATACCATAATAACACCAGAAAGAACACTTAGATTACTAAGAGCAATGTTCACTTGCCTCTTCAAGGGGGAAACGTCCAGCAGAGAAGAGCTCTATTACAACAATATCCAAGACAAAAGTTCTCATACCCTTGAGTCCTATTTATACTAAATATGTCTATCAAAAGAACCATCTAGAGGAAGATCCTTCTAGAAGTAGAAACTTCTATTAGGTCTTCTTACATTCGACGTATTCTTCCTTATTGCTAGGCCTTATTAATATTGACCTTTACTACATCAGAATATATTATTCTACCTACGTGAGGGGTTAGGTCCCTAACAAGGCCCGTGGGGGAATCTCATGATCCTTGTACACAATCTTGACTTTGATTCTTTCGAGGATTCTCCTTATCGAGAAGCAGATTACCTTCGTTTGTAGTTGTCTTGAGGTCCAAAGCCCCCAAGGCTGTTAGATCTACCTTTCCTTCAAGCCTATCCCTGAACCTTTTAATATTGATCTATGTTTGGTCCTTTTTGGTCTTACCTTTTGCCAAAACCCAAGACAAAATCCCATTCATCTTCTTGGATGTAATCCCTTGTCGTGTCATTTCCTGATGCTTGTTCGTTATCTATCGCATTCGTATCATGCATAGTGATTTGGCGTAAGGAAATTCTCCTTGACTTGGTTGTTTCCCCACTCCTCATGATCTTCACTATCTACCCTCTGAGATGTGCATCTTGATTGAAATGACCTGTGTCATGCTCTTAGTTGGAGTTGATCTCCTTTTTCCACTCGTCGCTACTTGTGACGTTAAATCGTTACATGAAGTGTCGTATTCTTCACCTTCATCGCTTTCCTTTCATCACATCTTAATTGCAATATTCTTCATCGCTATATGTCCTAGCTCCTCTCCATGGTTCCTAATTTATTAAATCCTACCTTATGTTCCTAATTCCCAATTTTGGCCCCTAGGTGCAGAATCTTGACCAGTGGAACCCTGACCCACTGAACAGGAGGGGAATGGAACCTTGACTTGTGTAATTTAACCTAATTTCCTAATTTGTATTTATTTTGATTTTTTTTACATAATTTTTAAATTTTATTTTATTTTATTTCGTTTTCGTTTTAATTTATTTTATTAATTTTAATTTTAATAGTTTTTGTTTTTATTTATATTCATTTTCCCATGGTTTTAGAAAACCACATGGTATTTCCCCTAGAATTACTTTAAGTATTTACTTTACCGAGGGGAAAACTAATTCACATTAAATATTTATTTTACATCAGTTAAATTCATTTTTACGTGGATAAACCATTTTTGTTAAATAAACAAACCACTTGTTACCTAGTGTGTTATGACCAAGACCTATGATGTAACATGAACGTAAAAATCAAAAGAAAAACAATTCAATTTTCATTTATGTATATATTTATTTTCTTTTTTCCTTTTCATTAATTTCATTTTTCCTTTTCCTCCCTAAACCTTAACTTGTACATACCCATTCTATTTTTTCCCCTTTTGATTTAGTTTGAATTTAACCTTTTTATTTTTTATTTTCTCACCCTCCAAAATATAACGTAACATCCCAGGTAACATCCCCATTGACTCTCACATGTGATTTATAATAATTTCCATGAAAAATCAACGATTAAGACACAACTCCTTATTTTTAGGAAGGCCTTCCTATTTTCATGGAATCCCTCCTACCTTTCCTCCCGAATACTTTTAGGGGTTATTTAAATTTTTAATAATAAATCAAGCCATGGGGAAGCTTACCTCAAAGCTAGCTCATTGGATTTTCAGTCATGCATTTACTGAGACATACTCACATTCACATGTTAAACTTTATAAAATTCATTTCGCTTATGCATCGAGATGTTCTACATGCCCAGACCATCGAGAAGGCTCCCATCGGAGTGGTGATATCACTATTTAACTCCACACTTTGACCATGGACTCCGAGAGTCCATGGAAGTGAGCACATCGGAGCTCACCCAACACTCATTACACTCCACACTCCCACCATAGACTCCAATGAGAACAAAATTGAAAATATTTTACTTTTTAGAAAAACATGTTATCATTATTTTAATATTAGCTTGGGAATTATTTTAAATTTTTGGGGAAACATGCTCTACAGTCATCAGAAGTAAGATTACGATATTATTTTAATATCATTACAACATTGTATAGTGTGTCAAATTCTCATCGGAGTAGACTCACTCCGATAGGCTATCGGGGTGGTAGTCCATCGAAGTGGGTCAGATCACGTCCATGAATATGCTTCGACCACCATAGCTTCAAGAACTTTACCACTCCGATCACCAATGATGCAGAAAGGATTATTTAACGTGCATTTCAATATTTTTATATAGTTTTTATTAATTTTAATAATCACACATAAGTGGGGGTTATTTCATTGATTAATTTTGGATTTCATGTGGGTTAGAGGATAATGTTTTATTTTTATTATTTTAATTTTAAATTTTAAATTTTATTATTTCCTAGTTTTACGGGAGGGGGGTTTATTGTTTTATTTATTTTTCATTTTTTTTTGTTTGTTTTCGTTTTTATTTTAATTTAATTTAATTTTTGTTTTCATTTTTAGTTTTCATTGATTATTAGTTTCATGTAGGTAGGGGAGTATACAATCTAAGAGGTCGAATGGTTTAAAACATGTGTTTCCTCCTTGGATGTCATAGGTTCAAATCCATAAATGGGTAGGGTAATTATTATTATTTTATCATTTTCTTTTTATTTATTTTTTCACATTTGTGGGGGTAATTAGAATATTTTTTTTTTCATTTAAATTATGATAGTTTTTGTTAATAATTTTAATTAATATAGACTAATGCAAATAATTTTGTTATCTTTCCTTTTTAATTAATTTATTTAATTTTTAGGAAGGAAAATAGCTAAAATTTTACTACAAGCCACAAGTTCTATGCTTGCCCATGTTTTTATTCAAACAATCCATAGGGGCTAAAACCATTTAAATCACCAAGTGTTGAACTCTTTCATGCATGAGGTTTTTTTTTTTTTTTTGTAGATTAAGAATCAATGATCCATATTCACGTACAAGCCTGATCGACGACTGTTGAGCGATGATTTTCAAATGAGCATAACTTGGGTTGCAGGTGTCAGAATTGAGCCCATGATACATCATTGGAAATGTATCGGATAGAGGAATAGATTGGCAGAGGTATTCAAGACAAAAAAGTGACAAATGATGCCAGAAAATGCATAAAACAATAAATCATGGATTTGAGGGGAGAAATGACTATGGAGACTTCAAACAACCATATTCGGGGCTACAAGAAACAAAATTAGGCCCAGGATGGCTCAATGGAAAGATGGAATGGAGAAGAACAAGGCTGAATAGCAAACATTGACATATTAAGATAACACAATGTCTAAAAATGTAAAACATGGAAGAAACCCGAATTTGAGACAATAACAGGCTATGCATGTTGAAGCGGTCATATCGCAAGCTAGGGGAGTTGAAAGCAGGCCAACAAGAGCACAATAGAAGGATGAAATAGAGAAGCAGGAAATAGGACAATTTTAATCCGTAGATAAACATTACAAACACCCAGGAACATATCAAAGAACATAAGAAGATACCAGGGGGTGAAGTTAACAATAAATTTAAATAAATATCATTTGTAAACTGCCTTAGGGTGAAAGTAACCACCCAGGGGTCTCTTTAGCTTCCATTTTTAAATACCGCATCTTCATTTTCAAAAATGCAAAAGAAATTTAGAATGTAGAAAGAAAAAATGAAGGGAAATGAATCAAACAACCACAAAAGATGAAGAGTCTCTCTTGTTTTATAAAAGAGAGCTCAATGAATGTAAGATGGACTTTTTCCTTTTGGGAATGATACAGGATATTCTTACTTCTTAATAATAAAGAGGAAGAGGCATTTCATAAATTTATGGATTTAATGAATGCACATGAGACTATCCTTTGTGCATTTATCTTCTTCTTGAGTAACACATAATTCTATTGTATGAACTATTTCTTCACTTTATTCTATCTGCTCATGGTGTCATATGTTTCCTTATGAGTACAAAAATAATGTTTTTTTTTGTGAATAAAAAGTGAAACCTTATATTAATGAAATATGTGTGTTGTAAAATGGCAAGTATGAGCCACCTGTTCTGCCACAAATGGGAAACCAAAACAGGTGGCGTCATGATGCTCATAGATTGACACATCGTCCTGAGTGCTAGCACTGCTGTAGAAAAAATGTTTACACAAAAAATTGCAATTTTTTGCATGAAATAAAAAGTTTGAACCATGTTATGCAACCTATCTCTAGGACTAGTTGTAGACAGAGCTACTATAATCCTAGCTACATAAAAAGAATAAGAAAAAACTACACGATCATATATCCTGCTATTGTGGTGAGCTAGACCATCACTCATGCAACTAGAATAAGCAAAAAAACAAAACCTGGAGACTTCAATCCTTAGCTGAGCTGGGCTGTCCAAGAATTGTGTAGGCCGGGGTGAATCTCTATCCGCATGTAGGGCATCTGGAGTGCATAGGAGCATCCATTACGGGGTCGAAGAAGATGTCCATCCTTTGACCAAGGATGCTCCGAGAATGCATTTGGTCATTCTATCTCTGTCGAATTTCGAATAGGAGCAGAAGGTGCTCCTCCACTAGGCAGTTGGCAAAATGCTGAGGCTGCTCCTCCTCCTCTTTCTGACCAGCTACCTCTGCGATGATTTCATTGGATGCCACTGCGTTTTCCTCCAATTGCCAACTTGGGGGGATTTCCTCCTCCACCTTGCAAATTCCGTCTCCATAGTAGGGGTCACCAAGATTGACAATTGGTGGGGGCCAGGAGATTGGTGTCCATAGGAGGGCACGTGCTTGAAGGTGGTGCCTTCTCTTTTACCAAGCTCAGGCCAGGGAGTGAAGGAGGAATGGAACAAGGGAAGTGCATGTTAGAGGAGGATCCTTCCACTTTGACAGAGCTGACGTTGTGGAACTAGAGAGGAGCCGACTGAAGAGCCTCCTGCGTCCTCTGGGAAGAGTGTCGAGGGATTGCAAAATGAGCAATGAGAGCTCGCTGGGAAGGGGTGAGCCTATTGGCTCAGGAGAGGGTGCTATAATAATGAGCACCCCTCCTATATTTAACCCTCTCCCGAGGCATGCTGGAGGGAGCATGGAGGTGGAGGGTTGAAGGAATGGAGGTTGATGGTGGGTGTTGAGGGGAGTGGGGGGAAACAGAGGTGCCGAGAGGGTACTTGAGGTCATTGAGAGAGAAAAGTGAATGGAGGGTGTCAAAACCAGGTAAGAGGGTCCTGGTGCACAAAGAAGTGTTACAAAGAGTGGTAATTATGGAAAATCTAGGAGATCCGAAGAGATGGACAAGAGGAGTGCACCAGGGAAGATGAGAAATGGAATAGGACACTAGGGAGAGATCCTGTTTAGAATGCTTGACACCATTAAATCCTGAGTTGACAACTGCAACCTCCATTGAAGCTGAGTTGATGTCCAACTCGATCTTGGTACGCCTGGTCTAGCTGGCTCACACATCCATTAACTCGACCATTCTAGCTAGGAGCACTACCATTACTCCTCTCATGGTGTGAGCCATGGGGAAGTTAATATCCTTGGGTTGGAGGCCGAGGTTAATAAATCCCTTGGCTTCCCAGTTCCAAGTGTCCTCGGACCTTGACCAGGTGGCACCCCATTCGAGTGAGTACAAAAATAATGTTATGAACGCATTGTACGACTAATTTTCTATGTATTTGTATCATTGTTGTTATCACTTATTATTAGCATACATGAATTATTTCTTGTTCTGATGATATTATCTTTCACTATACTCATTCTTTTAGTTTTTCTCTCAGGATAGGTTAGCAATAGTTATATTAGATTAGTTTTCTTTCAGGTAGATTAGTCTCAGGATTAATTAGAACTCTCTAGGGGAAAGTTAGTTGTCTTTCCCATTTTATTCTTTTAATTATGAGCAGAAACGAGGCCCATATACTCATCGAAAATGCTACACCAAACAAGAGTAGGTATGATTGGGACCTTCCATTGAGCATTCTCCCTTATCTGCTTGACAGGCCATTTAGACCCATCAGCAGAAATGGCGCTAGAGGGAGGGCCATATGATAAGCTAATCCTGTGGAGTCATTATGATTGTTTTAATTTAGTAATGGCTCCATCCCATATCCCTTTATGGAGATATTTTTTCTGGTAATGTACATCCCAAACCTCCTAGAAAGATTTTACATTTCTTGTAGCAACTTAAATTTGATGGAGAGGGTGAAACTTCTACATCTGGACATGCTTTACGATTCTGGAAATTATGTAGTTCTCACAATATTACTAATGGAAGTGTCATTTGCAGGCTGTTCACTCTCACTTTTGTAGGTCAGGTCAAGAGCTAGTGTGATACTTTGTCAGCTTCCTCTATTCACACATGGGAACAATTTATTCGTGAATTTTTTTATTCTTTTGAGAATTATGATTATGGCAAATTTTGTGAAGAAATTTTAGAAATTAGGAAGAACGGAGATGAATCTTTTGAATATTTTGTTATCATATTTACTTATCTTTGATATAGGTTTCCTTTGGATGATAGGCCCTCTAACAATGATTTGATTTCATGTTTATTTTCTCTTACTAATGAAATAAACCAACTAGTGGATCAAGGAACTAAATAATGTTTTAACATACCTTTAACCTCTGATTTGGATTCACATGAGAATGATGTAAATGCCAATGGTTTAGTTGGAATCCATATGTTCATAACTTTATTCACTATGGGGGATATATATTAGATAGATAATTATTTTTTAGAAGAAGTATATGTATCCTCCCACCACTCCATTCCCCCTTGCCTTCCTTGTGACGAAAAAGATGCCTCTTGTGTTGAAAATTCAAGTTTAGTTTTTTTTGTAGTTGACCAAGAAGAGGCTTTTCATGTTGATAATGGGACACTTCGGGTCACACCGATCATTATGTCAGGTTCCCATTATCCTACTTCATCTTTTCCATCACAAGAAATGGAAGAGGAAGCTATTGGGAAAGACTTGAATGCTGATCATTCTGTTAATAAAAAAAATATGGAAACTCATGAAATGAATTCTTCCTCACCCATGGATAATTCTGAATTGGTTCCTTTTGATTTTAATTATCCTACAATTATAATTTCACCTAGTTCAACCGACATAGAGAAATAATGTTTTCCTACCATTGTTGGACCATTTATTGAACCTTCTTGTTCTAGGGATTCTTTTGATTTGATTCTCTCTTCTAACCATGAGTATGTTGTGAAATATATTTCAGATTCTCATATTGTGCAAGAGAAACACAATAATGATGATATTTTCACTTCAGGAGAAGAAATAAACATACATGACATACCTCTCTTATCACAACAACCCACTTCTTATTTGTAAGAGGAAAAACATGTTGAGGAAGAACGTGTTGATTGTGAAACCATTCCTAGTGTGGAGCCTACCAATTCAAAATCAGTCACTAATTTGCATAAGGAGGAAGAAATACCATTTAGGGAGTCATTTTTTGAAAATGTTTCTTTTTCAAGAGAGGCCTTTAATTAT
Source organism: Picea engelmannii (assembly GCA_009831015.1). NCBI lineage: Eukaryota > Viridiplantae > Streptophyta > Pinopsida > Pinales > Pinaceae > Picea > Picea engelmannii. Next base: position 1,215,812 of record ML784793.1, read on the forward strand.
CTTAATTATTCCACTTATTATTATATGTATCTTGATCTCTTTAATGATTTTATTTTGCAAGAAACTACCCATTTTTCTATTCAAATGAACTCAATATGGCCGACCCCTTTTGAAATACTTGATGGTGGTGATGTGCATATGGAAGTTAAAGATGATAAGGCCTCTTCCCATGAACTTAATAAAACTATGCCTTATGAGCATTTTTCATGGGATGAAGGGTGATGCAGACTCCCCTCTCCCTCCTTGGGGATGCACGACCTCCTGGTCTAGGATTGTTCAAAACAAGGAGTCAAATCGACTCTTTGGGCCTCTGCTAGACCTCAAATCAAATTACATAGGTCCCTCTTTCTCCAAAGTGCAGGTTCTTCCAAACCTGCGGGTCCTTTCCTGGCCCCTTTGAAGAATTTGAACAATAGGCACTAGCTCTCTATGCTAGGCCCCTTCCTTCACATGATCTTGGGCTGTGACTCTGGGCTAACTTGAAAAGGTTCTTATTCCAGCCTATGGGCTTCAGGTGTTCTTGTCTCACCCTATGGCCAATTCTCCTGGAGGCACAATCCTCTGAAACTACATAAACATGATCAATGGTCCTTGTTCCTCACTGAGATCTATGACTTAGTCTCCTCCTTCGACAATTCAAGCTTCAGTCAAATCCGCATGCACACCCCACAAACCCTCCAAAGTGGCTTTCTAACAGAGTGAACCTCCGTCCTCCATGTGTCCCCTTGCAAATCAATGGTTCATGGTCTCCTTTAAGATCAACAACCCACAAAAATTTTGGGCTTTGACACTTCGGGAAATTCCGAACAACCACCACGTGAATCCTCCGAAGTGACAAACCTCTGAAGTACGTGATCTAATGACACCCATCCAATTATTATGGATGACTTGGATGGACTCTGGTGCTCCAGCCTTCGAGAGTCTCCACCCTTCTACACCTTCTTTCTTCTGGAGTGCTTACTTCCAAACTGCACGATTTGATGCCACGTGCCTCCTGGCGATCAATGGTCAGGATTTTCTCTGCTACTTCGGGCTTCGGGGATTTTGCACACACCTCATCTGTAATCTCCTAGAGTGCTTCTACTCTGGACTTCCAGATCTTCCTCCACATGTCCCTCTGGATGATGGACATTTTTGATCCACTTCATGACTTCGAGACTTCAGAGAGTCCACTCTCCTATGCACTTAAAAGGAGTTAAATCCCATGCACTTTACCTGGATCCAACGGGTGTTGGTCCTTCGCACTCAGATCTGTTGGCTGGGATCTGTTCTCCTCTCTATGCACTCCATGCCTATTCTTGACTCCAATCTAATGGTCAAGACATACTCCTTGCAGCTGATCTAGAGGCTGCTATCGCTCCTCCTCTTGAGCTTCTGCTTTCTCCTGAATTGGAAGAATTTATAGTAGTCAAAGGCTACAGACTTTAATACTCCTGCGAACTCGACTACTTTGGGTCTCGACTTTACTTCTAGGAATGCTATCCCTCGTGAGATTCCATAAACTTAAATCAATTTCCCTCTTCTGCGCACACCTTGCACTATCTCTTCTGAGCTTGTGAACTTTCTTAGAATTCCAAAGGGTCTCGACCCTTCTGCTTCCTTAGAATATTTATGGTTCCCTCCTGGCATGCTCTGTTCTCTTCCTCTTTTTCTTCTAAACTTGGGGTAAGTTCACACCGTGTGAATTTTGTGTTGTGTCTCCTGAGCCTTTGAACTTGAAGCAAGTTCACCTCTGCACAATCCTTTCTCTTAACTGAGCCTTTAGACGATGTCTTTCAACACTTTTTCTAAGTGTTGGCCTGGTGCACTTCTTGCACAAGTATTCCTCCTGAATCCTGATCTCTTTCAGGTTCAATAACGCACTCCTTACGTTCGCTCAATGCACACTTGTAGAGATATTCCCCAAAGTGTCTAGCAACACTGGTTCTCCTCGATTTCCTCCAACACTTAAGAACATTTTGGTTCTATGCACTCTTTGCACCTGCTCAAAGCACTCCTTGCTGAGCCTTTCCTCCAAAGTGTTCAACAACTCTGAAGTACTTCTCCTGTCTGTTTACCAGAGTATTCGGTAACTCTGGGGTGTCATCTCCTTGACACTCTCTTCTTGGAACTCGAAACAAAATCCTCTCGTGCACTCCTTACACTCAATCAATGCCCACCTGGTAGAGTTTTTCGGAGTATTCAACAACTCCGGATGTGCTTTGTTTGCACATTATTTCCTCCAGAGTATTCAATAACTTTGAGGATCCTTCTGAGTCTGTAATTATCCTGGTGTGGCCTTCTAGCATGTTCTCCTTTGAATTCAATTTTAAATTTATATGCACACTCCTTGCGCTGGCTCACAGAGTTCTCAATACTCTGTCATGCACCCCTTTTACTTATCCTAAAAGAACCTAGAACAACCCAACAAACTCACAGATAGATAGTGAAGTCTATATTACCTCTGTAGATGAAACCTATTCATACAATCTACAACATAAATGAGTACACATTGGTAACAAAAAAAAAACATTCACCACACAGAAACTCATAAACAGTGAAATCTTCTCTTTTATATTAATATCTAAATGTTTGGTTACAATATGTGTAGGCTGGACTACAACAGAGTCTCATCTCTCCTCTCGGCTTACAATGTTTTTCTATCAACCTTCAAAAGCCAGACAAATACTATCAGAACTCCTTCTTTAGGCATACAATACAATGATTTATCCAAGAGGGGCTCATCGAGCTTTCGCTCCAAACTACACTAGTGGTGTCCAATCACCATCAAAATTCCTATTTACTGAGGCTTATTACAATGATCCGGATTTATGTAGGAACACAATGAAATATAGAAATACACATAAACACAGAGATGCAGCGGAAATAAGACTTCATTTGATTAATAACAAATGACTGAAATATGCTTACAGACATAATGTAAATAAACTAGCTAGGGCGCTGGTAGCTTATCTCTGAGAAGAGATGTGGCTGCTACTCGCATCCGTGAGAAAATGATTACAATGAGGCTCTAGAGGCCTTTTTACAATAGAGGAGAATTCCAAAATTCATATACATCCAAAAACCTAACCCTAGGAGATGAAGCGCCAAAAGTCATGTGGGCCCCGTTTGGGTAAGTTAGTACATCAACTTCCCAGGGTCGT
>ML784793.1:1232800-1257911 GCA_009831015.1 Picea engelmannii
TTTTTTTTTTTTTTTTTCATGAAGGCTGAGAGATTGAAGAGTTCATAGGGTGCTCAGATGTCTATTTCTTCTCAAAACCTCAAAGAAATTCTTGAAGCATTCAAATCTCAATTGTATGACACATTGTGTGGCACATTGCATGACAGATTCCATGACCTTGCAGATGGCCTCAAGGATAGTTTTCGTAGTTCATTGGATAGAATGCATGAGATATTTCTTATGGTAGACATCAGGGATGAATATAATCAAGAAATATATGCTTGGTGTGATTTTGAGGCCGATTGTGATGATTGGTATATGGATAGTTGTCATTTCTAGGATGACAACCACTTTCATATTTTATTTGATGACTCTAATCCACCTTCTGTAGAGAGCATCAATGTGACAAATCGAGAACCAATGATTATTACCAGTGTCCATCCTGCATATTCGACAGTGGTATTATTCCTTTCAAATTCTTCTACGACCCTTTTCCACTATGTGGATGGATCTTCTTATTTGGATCCACATGATAGGTGTCAGTCTTTAGAGCATCATTTGGAGTTGATTATTGGGTTCCAAAATCTTCCATGGGGAGTTCACATGAACACTTGGACATGGGACCCAGGCTTATAATGGTGGTTAGACTACTTCAGCATGGTGGCTTTTCTTTCTACATGGGACCTTGTTTCTTCAGTCTTCTTTAGCATTATGGTCCACAATTACCCATGGGACCCTGGTATATGGTTGTACATCAAGCGTTGAGGACAATGCTTTCATAAGGGGGATGGAATGTAAGGTAGCTAGAGAGGTAGTGGGGGGGCCCCAGAGGGCCCATCGTGATAATAGTAGAGGTCATTCAATGTAAGGTGGACTAGGTCCACTATATTATTAAATAAATCCCACTATGGTAGTTAGATATAATAAATGGGTAATCAGATATAATAAATGTAAGAGGACTTCTTAGAAGGTTCTACTTCTAGAAGATTCCTCCTCTATAATGTTCTTAGGTGATGGTAGCACTATATAAAGGGGTTCAAGCAATGTAATGAGACATGAAGAGAAATATTTTGTTTGGAGCAGTAGCTCAATAGGAGGATGCCCCCTCAAAGAGGCAAGTGAATAGGAGAGGATCCCTTCCATAATAGGATCCATTGTATGGTGTTTCCCTACCTCAAGGGTTTGGTAATAATAAAGTGTGGTTTATTCTATCTTGATCTGTGGATCTATTGTGTATTCAATATTTGTGGTGATTATATTTGTAGATCTATTTAGGTTCTTAACACTCTCTTGTTCAGAAGGTGAAGTACTAGAAATGATAAGGACATGGCATAGAAGGTATAGAACTAGAACCAGAAGAGAGAGATCGACCGGAAATTTCATCGGCGTGTATGCTTCCTTAGACTTGTCACTCTCTAAGAGAAGAGTGGGGTCGACCGAAGATTTCATCGACACGACCACTTCTTTAACCATTGGTTGAATATGATGTGATACAACAAGGTCAAGAGATGCATCAACCCCAAAAATAGGAGTGGTGTCGGTCGAAGATTGCATCGAAACGACCATTGGTTGATAAGAATGAAAGACAACAAGCTCAGGAGGGGTATCACCACCAAAAGAAAAATGGGTGTCAGCCAAAGAATGCATCATCATGACTTCTATATCAACTAGAGAAGATTGGGAAACCAAAGATGACTCAGAACCCAAAGGGCTCCAAAGTGAGAACCATGCTTTCGGTATTCTGACAGTAGTAGGAAACAAACGAGTAAGGTGATTTCCTTCGCATGTCCTACAAAGGAATCTAACCTTACGTCTGAAATGTCTAGGATTCTCAATCATATGAATGTCCCCAGCATGACTTGAAGTGGCTAGTGACATGCTCCTGGCATGACTTGTAGAGGCTAGTAGAAAATATCCAACATGACTAACAGAGGTTGGTGATGAATCCCCAACATGACTAGCAGAGGTTGGTGATGAATGTGTAGTGTGACTAGTAGTGACTGGACTTGTGCCCCTAGCATGACTTGTAGCGGCTAGTTGTGGGTCTTCAACATGACTTGGAGAGGTCGTCGACCAATCTCCAACATGACTAGAAGTGGTTGGAGATGAAGCTCCAATATGACCAGTAGTGACTGGACTAGCACCGGTAATGAGTTGTGGCATTTGAGACCAAGGTCTAGGGAAAGATTGGTTTTGACAAACTACAAGCCAAGAAGGGTTCTGGTATACACCATGGACCTGCTCGGAAGGATAGTATCCTCCTCCATATTGATTCATAACAGGTTGTAAGGGCATCATCACCAAGGAAGCCGCTTGCAAAGGGGAAGTGACATGACAAGGGTTACTCATGTGAGGATATATGTTTCTCCTAGACAAAGGAACTTCGTGAAGGGGGTTGCCCATATTATAAGACTGACTCCCTTTGGATGGAGCACCAGAGGATATACAGAGGTTCGCCATGGGAAAATCATTCGTAAGAACCGTCATAGCGGAAGAAGGATAGGTGGACAAAGTGTAATAAGTCATTTGGGCACTTGCTCCTGGAAAAGTGGATTCATAGGAAGGAATATTCCAACCTCCTATAGTAAGAGTGGTTTGAGGGATAGGATTCCCACCAAACGAGAAGGGAGAATAAGGAGGCATCATGCCCCCATACCCACAACTAGGATTCACAGAGGATGGCAAGTGTGAAGACACATCGGGCATACCATGAGCAAAATAATTAGAGACCCAAGGCATTGACTGAGTGCCATAATTCTGCATACTATATTGCAAATCAGAAGGATTTGTCCCCATGAAATGACTGAACATCGTGGGGGGGGGGGGTAGCAACAAATGAGGGAGCCAAAGAAACTCCACTATCCATGATAACAAAGACTCAAAATGAAATCCTAAGGTCAACTAATAATCAAAGAGCACACCAAAAATAAAACGACCAATATGCACACAAACGGGGTAAAGTGGCTGAATGTGGCCTCCTTCCCTAAAGAATGTATGTCTCGCCCAGGAGGGGCCTGTGACTCTTTGCTAAAGATCGGAGGTATCAAAATCATTTATAAGGGCCCTCGTGGGCTTAACAATGCAGTTAGTCAGATCCACCTAGAGAGGTTATTCTCCATAAAGGTTGTGTGATGTCCGACCCTTATCTGACCCAGGGTACTTGCAGAATAACCCTTGTAAGTAACCTATGTGGCACCTATGTCAAGAAACTAAGCAACCAATTTATAACCAATGCACAAGAGAGAAGTCATAAGTCAAGTCCACAGTATGGGCAGGGTAGAAAATCCCTAAATCTTGAAAGTACCACCTCTCATGGAGGTAAAGGCACTAACAATATCCCTAGATACGAATAGATCCCTAGAAATATCTCTGACGCTAAGAAGGTATTGGGGGGATATCTCTTCAACCAGCCTCATGCGATCTCGTGATTAACTCTGGTGTGAGTGGAGCCTCCTAATATTACCAACTATACACTAGATTTATGCACTCCCTTTGTCAGACACATATGTTGATTTAATTGCCTAGGAGAAGTTTACTCACAAAATCCTATTCCAAGGCACTAAATCCTAACCTAGTTTGTGCACCCTAGAAAATAAAATCGTGACTAATAAATTTTAGATTACAACGTTAATTTTAATGGCCGTGATTACTCAAAAAGGTATGGTAGTGAAACTCATGATGTTATGACTCAGAATAAAAAATAAATATGAATATAATGCAAAGTCCTAAGTTTAACTTTCAATGAATGATATGCTTCTAAACAAATGCAATTTTCAATTTAAATTCTGCAGTTCTGAAGTAAAATGCAATCTCTTACTATATGCACTAATCTAATAAAGAGACTCAAAGACCTAAATGCCAAGTAATGAAAAATGCCTAATTTTTTTGTATTTTCAAATATAATAAAAGTGAAAATGCCTGGACTGAAAAGCAACTTGATATATAAATTCTATTGTGTATATAAAGAGATAACTCAAGCATAATACCAAGTAGTAGAGCATGCAGCCTAATGTACAAGGACAATAAACAAAAAAGTGATGAGAAAGACTATGCCCAAAAATTCAACCCCAGACAGGTTTCCTGTCATTCAATAGACACCCAACAGTCACTACAGAGACCTAAGAAGGCTCAACAAACATCAAAACCCACCCAAAAATCACCAAACCCAACAAACAAGTAAGGATAGCTGATGTACGTGATTGTTTAGGAAAATAGAGTGTATGTACGCAGCTTACAGAGGGACAGCCCACGTATATACGCGACTTTCAAGCCAAAAACCGCATATATGCTTCAAAAAACAAGACTAGGCAAGGGAGAAGGATGAAAACTTAGACCCAGAGTAAACATTATTTGTCAAGAAATGATACCACAAGAAACAAATAAGGAACGAGATCAATCTCAAGAGAAAAATAATCAAACCCTAAGAAAGAAGGTATCTCCCTAGTGGAGTCACCAATTCTGTTAAGAGGGAAAAAATCTCTATGGCTAGGGTAAACCACAACAAACGGAATGACTGCAGAAATCAACTCAATTCCAACATTTGCTATATAAACCAATATGCAAGCGAGATAAGATCAAAGGCCTACCTCGTCTAGATGTTCGATGAATACCACCATTGAGCACTTCAACCCAAAGCTATATACCTGCAACAAGTTCTCAACAAACAAGAAAAGCAAGCATATGGTGATAATAGAAAAGGTTAGCACATTAGATAGAATAATGCATTAATAAACATAAAAAATATGCCCATGGATAATAATCAAATATTTTCGAGATATCAATTGGACGGGAAAGGAGTATTTCTATTAATATATGATCAACATAAGTAAGAATGTTACAGACTTCCGTGTCGGCACAGTTCAGATCCCAAGAAACTAAGTTCCTTCTAGTTGGGCCTCCACCACTTCAATCCTCCACCAAAGGCAAGCTCATAGAAGAGAGACAATGAGGTTCTATATCAATAGGGAAAGAGCTTGGGGGCTGAACACTGTGTTCAGACTTAAAGGAAAAAGGGATGCAAACTCAATTAGCAAGTAATTTCTCGAGAGTAATTTTGATCTCAAAGTTGAATTCTTTCTCTTCTTTTCCATAGCTCTGAATTGGCCCATTTATAGCCTTCAAATGGAACTGAAGGGTCGAGTCGGAATGTTTCTAGTATGTGGAAGGCCAAGGATCAAAGATCTCTTGTCATGACATGGAAACCTGACTCCATTTTTGTATTTTATGGCACAAATCCTGATGTATGCGGGCTGTAGTGGAGAAACCTGCGTATACACATGTTGTATAGTAGGCAAGATGCGTACATGTGGAAAAATATGTATTTTTCTCTAGAAATTGCAAAAAAGGGATGACAAGTCTACATAGGGAAATGCAAAAATGCATTCTATGAAAGACTACATTGGGTGAGGCAAAGATTTCTATAACACTATCTCTGGCTGAGATGAAATGTCCCCTGGTGAATTGCCCTGTGGCATTGTAACTTCAAGGTTATCTAACCCGACAATTTCTTCAATTTGTATTATCTCTGGGCCAATTGGACCTACTCGGATTTCAACTGGGTTGTCGGTAGGGACCCTTGCCATTTCTATGAGGTCTGGGTCATTTCATAGCTGATCAATTACTCTATGTGCCTGTTCCATCTAGAGAAATCCCCTTGCCTATGCCTTCGGTGTCATAGACAATCCCCTTTTTTGCACCTCTGTTTCCTCTGCCGCTCTAATTTCTTCCTTGGATTTGAGAGCCTCTTGAGCTGAATTTTCTATTGTTGTCTCTTGTTCATCCATGCTCATGGCCCTAATTTGGTCATTTTCAGGTCAACCATCCTTTGTACCACCTCATCCCAGTCCTGGGCATTTTTTGTGAAGACTTCATCTTCAAACTTGTCATGAGCATACGACTAGCAGGATGACACTTTTGAAGCATGTTGCAAGACCATTCCCTTTGGATCATGGTTGCGGAATCAGCCCGTCGGGAATCTGTACTCGATTTGGCTCAACCCTTCTTGTTTTCCTTGAGAAGTATCCTTTACCAAGTAGAACCCCACATGGAAACCATAGGATATCAAAACCCGTTTCTTGTCCTTGACGAGGTTGGCATTGTAGCCTTACAAGATGGTTTGATAGCATATTTCTCCTATGACAAGCTGGTCCGAGACATGAGCCGGTAGGAGATGTGGTGCTCCGGTGGCCCCAAACACCCTGATGTAGGTGGCACGCTCATCCAAATACCAATGGCCTACCTTGGATATCATCTTTTTGGCTTACACCGATAGCCTTGGGCATTCCTTCTTAAAAAGAATAAAATAAATTCGGGCGATGAATTCATCATAGATGAGGGAGTAGGATTTCTTATACTTGTTTTCCCATAGAATGCTAAAGTATACGTGGACTAGGAGCTCTGCAACATTCCAGCTCAGATTGATGCTGACAAAGACGTTTCTAGCACACATGAAATTGAGAAAGTATGAATCCATGTAAAACGTTGGTGCTTCCCCTTCCTTGGGCTCTTGGGCCTGCTGCACACAGATGCTCAGTTGCTTGGAGATTATTTCTCCCCAGTTGAAGCTGCACCCAACAATTGCAACTGTGTATGCCAAAGGCATCCATGCCTCTGAAAACCTCGAGCAATCTTTCTCTCCCTACAATCTACAGATGAGAGCCATCAAATAGAGGTATGGCTCCCTTAAGTTAGCTGTCCCATACCAGACAGTGCTCCGGTTGGTAAACTTCTTGTCCTCCCTCCACCATGAGGCCATCACTATGCTCGTGTCATGGTGTTCGTAGAACTTCATGAAGAAGTATGTGTTTAGCCAATCCTCTGGGTGCCTGAGTTTGTAATACTTCTGAACTTCTAATGGGAGGAAAACTCCGACACACCCACCATTTCATCATTGATCAGATAATTCTGTGTGTCTGTGTGGTCGATGAGCCATTTAAGAACTTCTATGCAGGGAAAAATGGGGCTTCTTCTTGCCACCATATGTAGATACAACCGCCAGATGTTCAGGAATAGTTGGTCGTCAAGTGCCCTTATGTCTGGATCGCTGTGTGCGACATATTCTGGGTACTCTTCTCAACTAATCCTGTTAAAGATGTCCCCCCAATGTGGGAGCACCATATTTGAACCTATTTTTGCTTATGTATCTCCAAAGGTCAGGGGCTGGACGAAAAAATTCTTTGTTGTTGTCTTGATGACAGGCTTCGGCCTAGGGGCGTACTCCAATTTCCTCATGGTTCCCGGAGAAAAAATTTCACTCGTTTATGTTTCTTTCAGCTTTGGTTCTCTTGGCAAGTGTCTGGTGGTTGGATTTCTCGGTGGCATTGTTCCTGCAACTTAAACAAAATTTGAGGGATTGTATAAAATAAAGAAACTCACATACAAAAATTACAGCCAGCGAATTTACAGACTCGGATACATACCTCTGAATCTTGTTAAAACCTAGTTATTTTGACAACTATAGGATCGATACAGCCTTCGAGTCACTCGTATTTCTCCTTCAGATGCTCCAAAATTCTCTTGTGCATAGAATAATTTCGTTTACAATGACTCAAGAGAATTTAAATAGAGAATATCTTATTGTGTCGCATCATCCATTCAATTCAGGTTATGAGTAAAAATTTAAAAAATCTGTTGTCGAATCTCTAGAACTTAAATTCATCGTGTGTTGATTGTGGAGGCACAGGTGGTGATGTGGTCTATCAATGATTTTAAAGAGATATTTTGATTGGCGCACGAGGTAGCAACTAATGCAGGATCAGGTATTAATTAACTCCTTAAATGCTCAAAATATGATCATATCTTATGCTAAAATGTCCCATCGTGTTTCTCTCTTAGTGGGTGGATCATGGATCGGGGGTGTGTTATGAACGTTTTCGTTGATAGCCTCCTTCAAAAAGTTCCAACGCCGATTGATTTTACCGTACATTGCTGACGCGAAAGAACATACTCAGAGGTATGACTCAGACCTAGGGAGCCAAGGTTAACTCGGGATAGCACTAAACTGTATGACCCTCTTACCTGGTAAATATGCATGGCATTGATGACCGATGATTTAATTCTCTTGTATTAATCAGAGTCATGATTTTCCTTAAGTTATTCGTTCTAAAGAAAACCTTAGCTTGTCGATGCCAAAAAGTGCCTAGGATCGGCTATCAACGATAAACCTATCAAAATGCTTTTGGATCGACGTCCTTGAAAAAGACCCGATGTCAAAAACATATTAGGGATCGATGATCAAGAACAACTTTTATCACAGTCAGAATGTTTTTTGTGATCCTTCTGGGTTTTCCCTGATTCCGATAAAGAGCATTGGGCATTGGCTATCGACGATGTCTTTCTGTTCTTCGTTAAAGCCTGTCCTACAAGATACCAGATATAATAAATATGCAAAACAAAAATAAAATGCTAGAAATGGCAGAATAACAGTAATATAACCAGCATAATCTCCACAATAACACAAAAATAATATGAGAACAACAACTAAAATAGCACTTAGATTCAGAAATCAATGTTCACAGGCCTCTTCGAGGGGGCAACCTCTAGTTGAGCAGCGCTCTGTTACAATAATCTCCCAGCTAGGGTTCTCATACCCTCGACTCCTATTTATACTAAAAAGAAGCATCTAGAGGAAGATCCTTCTAGAAGCGGAAGCTTCTATTAGGTCTTCTTACATCCGCCTTATTCTATTTTATTGAAAGGCCTTATTAATATTGACCTTTATTACATCTGAATATATTGCTCTACTTATGTGCGAGTTAGGACCCTAACATGTCCCCTCCCATTTTTTACCGATGCCAAAGAGGGATCAACTATCAATGATATCTTTATGCACAAACCAAAACTTCTTTTTGTCGATGCCAATGGAGATCGACGCTCGGTGACTGAGGTTTTTCAAGTGGTTCTTTTTCCTTCTTTGAATTCCTTCTGATGTCAACCCTGATCGCATTTGATGAAGTGTTTGGCTACCGATTCTTTATTTAGGTTTTTAAGGTGCTTTTAGTCATGAAGTTTCATAAGTTCAAGAAAACCTGAATAGGTGATGAGAATCATGAAAATGAGCAAAGACAAAACATTTTTTCAAAAATGAAATTGAATCAGACAGTGCAGAAGATCAAGTCGTACCCAAAAAGTAAAAAATTGACAGAGGATTTTTTAGGGTGTGTTGAGTGCTCAAAAAATGGTGACTTATTGGGCGAAAGAAGAATCTTTGTTCCTACCTCGGCTCAGCCGATGCGAAATCTACTTAAGAACTTAACTGGTTTTAATTGGAGCCTCTTTTATCCTTGGATTTGAAATTCCCTGGTTGATGCATCTGGGCCTGCCTGTGGGTTTTTTTCAACCTTTATTCCACCTTTGTTTCCTATAACCCTGACTAATGCCTCCTTTGAAAAGATTCGAGTAAAGAATTCACTAGCCCTAGGCCCTTTAGTTATCCTTATTCACTTGCTACAATGTTGCTCCACTTCTAGCGAACGTCCATAGCCCCGATGGAGTCACCCCGATGTCACAAACATTGCTCCACTGCTAGCGAGCATCCATAGCCCTAACCGAGTTATCTGCATACCCTCTCCTACTGTGCACTCATTTGATATAGTTGAGTTTATTTCGACAGAATTCCATGAGTGAGTGGGAGAGGAGGACGTCTATTATTTGCAAAAATGAGGTGGTTAAGGTGAATTTTTTCTAGCTCTGTCTTTGAGGTACATGTAGTCCTTCCCAGCTTCCCACCATTCCCTTAAGGTTTTACCAGACCACCAGAAAGACACTTCATCATTTTCCCAAGGTTTTTCATCTACATGTTAGATAGAAAACCCTTTAAAACAATCACAGGTCTCCCAACACTTCTTGTGTTGTATGTGAGTGATGAGTTAGGAACAAAGTTCGTCATATCGCATGAATTGAGGTCAACGAATGCCTTGATAAACACAATCTTCAAAAGTGCAGAAGTACTGTAGCAAGAAACAAAAACAAAAAATGCATTTTGCAATCGACCTGCCCTACAACAAAACATTGTGAAAACACACACACAATTTTTTTTTTTTTTTTTTGAATGAAAATATTATTTTATGGCTTGAACATTCACTAGGAGGGCATCAGGTTCCCCCCTCATATTCTGCAAACGATACGTGCCTAACCCAATCTTCTCAGCCACTTGGAAAGGTCTGATCCATAGATTCTGAAACTTAGAATGTTTTTCTTTCGACTCATTTTCTCTGTCCCATTTTAGGACTAAGTCTCCCACTTCAAAATTCTTCTCTTTAGCCTTATGCTTATCAAACCACCTTTTAACTATTTGTTGATGAGCTATGAACTTTGATTTTTCTTTCTCCCTTTCTTCTTCTAGCATGAGGAGGGTATCAATTCTTTGTTGTATGACTGATGGGGGTTGTCCTCTAGAATCCTGAGCAAGTTGAAGAGATGGAAGATATAGCCCGTTTGGTAGAATGGCTTCCTGTCCGTATACTAGAAAGTATGGGGAATTTTATTTAGCTTCCTTGGGTGTTAATCTATCACCCCATAAATCATTATGGAGTGAACTATTTCATTTCTTCTGATTGTCTGCAACTTTTTTCTTTAATATCCTCACTAGGTTCTTATTGGTTGATTCTGCCACTCCGTTCCCTTGTGGATAGTAGTTTACAGAGTATCTGATTATGATTCCTTTATCTAGAGCAAACTCTGTTAATAGGGTGGAAGAAAAGTGAGCGGCATTATAAAAAATAAGGATGAAAGGCACACCACACCTTGTGATCAGTTGATGTTCTATGAATTGGATCACTACCTTTTCATTTACATGAGTTAGAGGGATGACCTTTGCCAATTTCATGAAATAGTCTGCGGCAGTTAGTATGTATCTATGTTGTTTTGAAGAACTCGGTGTAATTTTTCTCCTATGATATCAAACCCCCATTTCTCGAATGGCCTGGAAATGACCACGGGTTGGAGTGGGACAACTGCTCTCTTTTCCCTCCCTACGCTTATTGGGCAAGTTTTACAGTTTCTAGCATATGTGTGAGCGTCCTTGAACAGAGTGGGCCAATAATAGCCAGCTCTCACTATTTTATGAGCAGTGGTGTTTCCTGCGAAATGTTCACCTGCAAGACCATCATGGAGCTCCTTCAGAACTTTATCTACATCTTCACATTTGAGACATCTTAAAATCACCCAATCATAATTAACACATAAGAGAACCGAATTTATGAGGCGATATTGTGTTGATTTTAACCTGTGGGCTCTCCTTTCCCTAGGATTTATGTTTTCTGGGAAAGTTCCATGATGCAGGAGATAAGTCGGTTTCTCATACCAAGACTCTTGCCCTGGGGAGACGTATGAAGCTTCACCACACCATAAGACCAATTCATTCTCCCACCTGTGGTCTTCATTTACCTGGTCCCGGGCTTCAACTACCAATTTGCATAACCCTTGTTCCTTAACCAATTTACAAGGATTTATATATAGATCAAATTCTTGGACTAGCACCATCCAGTTTCCTCTTCTTTCCCCCATCTCATGTTGAGTGAATAGGGATTGGACCACAGGGTGAGGTACAATTAATTTGGTATGGTTCTTTAGGATGTAAGATCTGAAGTGTTTCACTGCCTAGTATACTGCATAAGCCTGCTTGTCTATAGCAGGGTAATTTAGTTCAGACCCTTGGAGATTAGTGCTCATGAATGATACTGGGGCCTCATGGTTGTCATCATCGTTCTGAGTCAATACTGCAGCTAACGATTGGTGGGAGGCAAAAGTATAGAGGAAGAAATATTTGCTAAAATCGGGACTTCGCAACATTGGGGCTAGTGATATTGCAGTGTTAATATTGTTGAAAGCAATTTTCCGTTCATTGTCCCACTTAAATTCAACATCTTTATGAATAATGTTTTGTAAGGGTTTGATCTTTTCAGCGAAGTTGGGGGTGAATTTCCTCACGAAGTTGATTTTCCCAAAGAAGGATTGCATAGCCTTTTTGTTGTGGGGTAATGGTAGTTGAGCTATAGCCCTAATCCATTCTAGGTCTATGCAAATTCTTGCTTGAGATATAATATGACCTATCAATTTACCTTCCTCGACACCAAAAATAGTTTTCTTATGGTTTAAGGATATACCGTATTTCCTACACCTTTCAAAAATCTGGGTTAAGTGTTGGATGTGATCTTCTCTGTTCTTTGAATACACAATCACGTCATTGAAATAGACTACTACACACTTGTTGATTAGTCCCAAAAACACAACCATGGCCCTTTGGAAGGTCTCCCCTGCATTGATTAACCCAAAGGGCATACATTTATAAGTGAAGGTTCCTCACTTGGTTCGGAAGGTAGTCTTCAAATGGTCCTCCTCTGAAACTAGAACTTGGTTGTAACTTGAAAATCCATCAAGCAAGGAGAAAATCTCAGAGCTAGACATGGTCTACAAGAGTTGCTCGATTGTTGGGACTGGGTAGTTGTCCTTTTCTAAAGCTTTGTTGAGGTTTCTGAAATCTACGCATAGGCGGATCTCCCCAGACGTTTTCCTCATAGGAACCAAATTTTATACCCATGTAGAGTGTCTAACCTGGAAGATAATCTTAGAATATAGTAGTTTCTTTAACTCCTGACACATGAGAGGCTCTAGGGATGGGTGGTACTTTCGAATCTTCTGTTGGAAGGGTTTCACTTCAAGATTTAACGGGATAGTGTGTTGAATGATACGAGTATCGTAAGTTTTCAGATCTTGGTAAGACCATGCAAAGACATCTTGATATTGCCTGAAAAGTTTGAGATAGGCCTTCCTTTCCTCTTTAGATACTGTCTTTCTGAGATTTATATTTTTGTGGTTTTTCGGGGTTCCTAGATTTATACTTTTGTGCATGGGACATGAACTCCCCGTCTTTGTGTTCGTTGACCCTTTAAATCTTTCCCTTAGGTCAAAAAGGTTTTCTAAATTGGATACTTCCTTCGGTATCATGTTAGACCTTGGTTTGTTAATAGGTTGATCTGTATGAGGATCATTTTCTGCTAATTGCCCCTGGAATACTTCATTGTCAATAGCCAAGTCTCTAAAATTATCATGATTGGTCAAAAAGTTTATGATATTTTTATCTCCTTCAAAGACCTTCTAATTAGAAATATTGTTGGGCATCGATGGTTTGTAGAGTAGATCCACAGTGAATTGGGAGGCTTCGTAGTCTTCTAGAGGGGATAACCTTGAGGCATTAATGGCTAGAGAATCAACGAGAGTGTTCTTTGTTCTGGGGATCACCGTAATGCTGAAGGCTTCAAAACGTTCTATTAGTCTGTGCACCTCTTGTTGGTAATTTCTCAGGTGGGGAGAGTTGCAATGTATAGTGTTACTTACTTTTCTAACGATGATTTCAGAATCTCCAAAAACCTTAAATTCTTTAACATTTAATTCCATGGCTTTCTTTATCCCTTGTACTAGAGCTTTATAATCGACAGTGTTGTTTGTGCATTCAAATTCTAGTCTACAGGACATGAAATTTTGCTTACCTTTTGGATCAATGAGGATGCACCTTGCCCCCGACCCTTCTTGCGATTTATATCCATTGAAGTATAAGGTCCAAAATTGTGGGAAAAACCTATTAGATTTCTCTTTCTTATCACTTTCCTCCTTTCCTCTTATCTGTTCTATGGTTTCTAACACTTGTTCCTAACAAAAGAGGGTTTCCTCCGCTGTTGTTGGTAAATTTTATTGAAAAATTATTTCAGAGTTTTGAGTAAGAGGGACATTAGATGAGAGGGGGGAGAAATTCCCAAAATTAGAGTCACATGAATAATTTCCTAGCATGGAGAAATCCACTGATGAGGGTTCTTTAGGGGTTTCTAGGTCGGCGACAATATGTTTTAGATATATTTCCCTATCGATTCTGATCATATTTGTGTGTCCCTTTAATGGCAGCCAAAGGTGAGCCCAGTCTGTACTAAAGTATCTGTTTAAATTCTCGGACCAATATCAACTTAGTAGCAATCCATAAGCTTCTGGGATATCTACTACAATGATGTCAATTACTTGAACAAATTTCGGGTGAGTCGCCATTCTGATCATTACATCTTTGAGTTCTCCCATAACTTTTACCTGGGTTTTGTCTAGTTGTATCACATGTATATCAATTTTGAGAGGGACTGTGTTTAATTTATTGCATATAGACAAAGGAATAACATTAGAGTATTCTCTTGATTCAACCAAACAGTTATGAAGGTTTCTCCTGAAGACTTCAAATGTCAAAAGGAACGGTGGGACAAAAGGTTTTCCCTTCTTATCTTCAGAGCAGACGTTCACAGTTGGTTTATTTCTTAGATAC
This sequence comes from Picea engelmannii, assembly GCA_009831015.1. Lineage (NCBI taxonomy): Eukaryota > Viridiplantae > Streptophyta > Pinopsida > Pinales > Pinaceae > Picea > Picea engelmannii. Next base: position 1,247,079 of record ML784793.1, read on the forward strand.
GTAGGAGTTAGATTTTCTCCTTGGTCAATTCTTGTTGTAGGATTTTCTAGTGATTTCAATGCTTGTAACAAAAATTCCTTTTGCTGAGGGATTCTACACATGTCCATGACCGATATATTTTCCTTCAACTTTTTCAAATATTCTACTATGTTGTAGTCTAGCTTGGGAGATTCTCGTGTATGGATGTTTATATTGTTTATTCCGGGGACAAAAGGTGTTTTTGGGTGATCGCGAGCTGGTTTTCTTCCCAAAGTTTGGGTTGTAGTGAGGTCGTTTGAGAGAGGTTGACCCCTACTTCGTGTTTTCACAGCCAAGACTTCTGCGGGTCTTTCTTGAACCTGAAATAGGTCACCAGAAGACATTGGTAGGTCAAGGTCACATATTAGCATGGATGTTTCTTCTGGTGGATCAACTTCTTCCTGATCGACATTATTCATAGCTGAGTCGCTTGACTGTTCAGTTAGGGAAACTTCATCTAGAAACCAGTTGGCCATTAAATTCATGGCATGCACCCATTGTGGGAAGTATATTTCAGAGTTTTTCTCTTGGTGATAGGTACAAAAAGAGTGAGATGCTACATTTCCAAGATCGATGTTTAAGTTGGCTTGGGGGGGGGTTCAATCACTTTGAACGATGGATTTCTTTTAAAAAATAGTTTATAGGGCCTCTAGCCTTGGTTTCCTTCCCCTGCACTTCTTTTAATGTCTATGATTTCATTTGACAATTTATTACTCATGTGTTGTAGGTCTTCTATGTCTCCACTTCCCTTTTCAGGACCTTGTTTTATTTGTTTCCATGGGGGTCTAGTAAACAAGAGTCCTCTCTTGGGAGGGGGTTGAACTTCCTTCTTAACTAGTGAGACCTGGCCTTCTTTACATCCCTTCATTTGAAATTCAATTTTTTTGGCTTCTTCAAAATTCTCAGCTAAGGTTGCTTTTGCAGCCCTCTTCACAAACATGGAAATAGAAGCTAGGAGAGCATTAACATATACTTCGATTTGCAACTCCTGGGTGGGTTTAGATTTGAGTTGAAATTTGTTTAGGATAGTGGTGAACCATTGATTAAAGTCTTTAACCTTCTCCTTTGAACTCATGGTGGTGACGAAAAACTCAGCCATCAAAGCTCCTATAGTGGTTTCTTCTGCAAATTTATCCAGAAAATCTTTTTGAAACTTCGTCCAACTAGTTATGGATCCTACAGGTAAGTTAAAATACCACATGGAGGCTGAATTCTCAAAAGTATAAGGGAAAATCCCGCATAATATGTCTTCATTTTGGACATTCATTAGTCTGATAGATAGTATGAATTTTTCGATATGGTCCTCCGACAATCCTGAGGTTTCAGGGTCAAATTTAGGGAGTAAATTTTCTAGATGTTGGGGAAGGTTATGTATTCATCTAGGGATGGCCAGAGCATCTTTGGCCAAATAAGGTTGATTATTCTGAGGTGTTTTTTCCCTTTCTTCATTATGATCATTGTTATCTTCCATGCCGTCTTATCCTGAAAATGAACGATCTGAGTTAAACCCTTCGTTGTGGGAAAAATCGTCGAGCTCAGAGCAGTTACCGACTGGTGTTTCAGGGATTAGATGAAGAGGATGTTCAATTTTGGTGAGGGGAAAATCTATCATATCTTATACTTTGTGCAAAAAAACCTGGTTGGGGGTATCGACCACTGGTCTTCTTACTTGTTTTCTATGAGGAAGTAACGAAGCTAAGGGTAGTGCTCCAATCTATCGGGCGTAAGCTCTTGTGATTCTTTTGAACTGGTTCAAATCCTCATGAGGAGGAGCGTAAGGTATCTCAGGGAATAAATGTCATTCCTCTTTCTAGGGTGAGTTACTCATTTCCAAAGTACTCAGTTTGTGTGGGCTGTGTTGAGAATGACTAGCCATGCATGTGGGCTATTTTGAATCTGCAGGTTGTGTGAAAAATTCAATAAAAAATATTGTCAGCCATTCATTCTTCAAGCTCTCCTTCTAGTGCCAATTTTTTTGATGGGTTCTAAATATTTTTAACTCAACAGTAGGAACCCAAACCCGCCACCGAGGCCCAATTAGAATCTGCATCGTTTAATGGTGGAATGGTTCTCCAGATCTTGCGATCATGTTAATTAATCGATGGGATTTACGTAGTGATTAACATGATGTCTTCTTGTGAAAGATCCTCCTTTAGTTCATACATTTTTTTATTTTATTTTCTCTTATAGGTGGGACCAATACAAGTTAAATGATGGTATAAACCAGCTGGGTAACAAAAGGAAAAGGACTTAACTACTCAAGAATAATGAGCTCGAGATAACCCTTATGATCAAGCATGCAGACAATGATTCTTACACCTATAACAAGTCTAGCACTAATACATTAACCTTCCAATGTTCCAATTATTGACTGAGATACAATTATCAGAAGAAAACATACATGCAATAAACGATGGCAAGAAAAATAGTTTCCTTAACTCTAATCATCAATCACATATTAACACAACGATTTACTCTTCATCATTAGAGACAAGAACTATAAACATATTGAATTAGATAAATTATCAACAAATTCATAGGCTCTTACTCATTACAAAGTCTGTTCATTACATAAAATCAGAAATAATTCTTCAGATCCGATCACACACGCTTTTGATGAGAAAAAGAAAAAACTTTGTCTTTGGTCCTAAATAGGACTTCTCAATTAAGGTAGCTCCGAAATAGTTCTTTACAATTCCAAAACTTTGCAAAAAGAATCGAGTATTGCTAACAGGTCGATCCTCCTATTTATAACATATTATTAACTAAAAATAACTATCAAAAGTGAAAGATAAGTAAAACAAAACATCGCCACATGGCGCTTTCCTCGCTCAGTCTTCTAAGAGTCACCAAATGGTTTCACTTGAGTGGATGAATCTTCTCGTACTTTGACCATTGGATGAAGATATCCTTGCATGTGTTGGCATACAAGAATCTATGTTAGTCCATTGGGACCAAAAGGATCTCCTTTATCTCTATTGCCCATGCCTGATACTTGACTACTTTGGCACTTAATTGATGCAACACAATATGAACCTTGATCAGGTGTTCCATGAACTGCTGCACTTGACCTGGCACCATGTTAGCCAACTTTTCTATCTCTGCAACCCACCACGAGTCTTGTTCGGCATGTAATTTGACTATGTCATGCAAGTCGACAAAGTCATCGGGTGTGCCAAATTATGGGAGGCCGATGTCTCTCATCGCTGGGTTGATCTTGGTCTAGCTCTTTTCTCTTGGATTTCCTGATGAGGTTCTTGGGCCATTTTAACCCAGTATTCGACCGACTTCTTTATGTGATCGATGTTGCTATCCCTTATTACCCAAATGTCATGCTCTTCGACATCTCGACCTTGCTGAAGGACACTGATGTAATCGATCCTTTCCACTGCTTGGTGTGCTTTCTCATACCATATTTCCATATCTTTGCATGTCACTAGCACCATGAGGGTGTCTTCCTGGAAATCGACTATTCCTTCAGTGAAAAGGTGCTACTTATTTTTTAATTTACTGTAGGCATCCCGTAATTCGTTTCTCAAGAACACCGTGGCCTAAGTGGAGTCCTGATAATATTTCGCCAAATGGAGTAGATGTTTCAATTCCTTTAGCACAACGACCAACTCCTCTTCATCCCTTTTCTTTTTATCCAGGGTGGCATCCGTGATTTCCATCCCTGTGTTGATAAGCTCAGATGTCTTGGCATGCTCTGTGCTATTCAATTTTTCTTCTGTGGTGATTAGGATGGAGTGATCCAGAGTAAGCCTCCTCTTCTTGGTGGTTCTCTTCATGATGGATTTCCTCTTTCGGTCATAGGAGATGGATTGTATACCAAAAACCTCATCCATGGGTTCAGGGATTTGTTGATCTCCCTAGGTAAGCATATTTCCCAGGCTCCCAACGGTGTATATCTTTTCAAGACTAGGTTCTTGAACCTCTTCCATGTGTTCCGAAGGTCTGACCTCTATTTTTTGTTCATCGAGAGGTAAAGTACCAGTTGAAATTGAAGCATCAGGGGTAGGCTCAATACTTACTTGATAATCCGCTGTTGAGATGTTGATTTCTTGTTGTGGAACTTCTTATTTTTGTTCACCTGACCCTAGCTTGTCCTTTGGGCTATCCACTTGGGTCTTTGGTACATCGAGTAGCTAAGTGTCTAAGACACTTTCATCCTCCTGATCATTCTTTGGAAGGCCTCTAATTTGAGCATCGAGAGCTGGGGAAGATGACTTCTTGGGATATTTTTCCTCTGTGATCTACACCGGAGTCACCAAGGACACCTCCGAACTCTCATAATCATCATAGATTGTTATTAATTTATTGTTAGCATAGGGGTAGACCCAGGGTTTAAAACTCAAGAGTGCACCAAAAAAACCTAACTACCAGCCCTTTTGACAACACCTGTGAAGAAGATGAAGTCTCACCCAAGGTAGAGGCAGGGGTGGTTGAAAGACTCAGGTGTCTGCAACCTTAGCCGGGACACAAATCTATGAAGTGCACTAAGCATTTAATCATATAAGCAAGAGAACAACCGTAAAGAACAAAGCATTCACAACAGAGGATATACGTGGTTCACCCCCACCTTGGGGCTACGTCCACCAACTCCTCATCTTCTTTATTAGCTTCTTTCAATCTTCTTACAGGCACAAAGCATCAAAACCCTACTCCGCATAGGACAGGATATCTGCAGGCACTTCTCTAGATCCTCCTTCCTCAAGTAGCTCTAGGCACAAAGTCTTACACAGTCTCTTACAGTCACTTGCACTTAGCCTTGCAAGTCGCACACAACATGCACAAAGCACTTACAATTCCTACTTTCACTGAGCACAACATCACATAGATGTATCTCTCTTAGCACTAAGACATCACTACTCACTACATCATCTAAATATCTATTTATACATTACAAAATGGGCCTAAACATGGGCAAATCCCATGGGCTGACATTCCCATAACCGTTACATCATCCCAAAACCAAAAAATCCCTAAAAAAGGGGCCGAGATCCTGTGATCTCCGCTTCATCTTGCACTCTACCTTCAATAGCTTGTCAAAGTCCCAAAAATAGGTCAAACATGACCGAGAATCCTCAAAACTTGGTGAACGGCCAACAAGCCCCCAACACTCACCTGTGACTAGTCCTAACTCACTCTGCTCTAGGTAACTCTGCCTCAAAAGCCTCGAGCTTGTCTTGAGCTGCTTCAACTTGTTGCTGCCAGAGGTCTCCTGCTCGACGAACTCTTGGATAACTACTTTGCTGATAGGTCCTTCTAATCTTTGTTCGACTGTAGTGACTACTTGTTCAGTTCTGCTCCTCGACCTTCAATTTCCTCGAACAACATGCAAGTTGCATCCTGGATCGGCTGAAGCTTCTGAGTTACTTCCATAACTCTACACTGAATGGTTTGGACTTGATACTAAGTTGTGCGCTATTCCTGAGATCTCTTCACCCTTTCAATTGGTGACAGGAGCTTCAACTACGCCTGTACTGTTTCTTCTTGCTGCTTCACCTCCTAGATATGTGACTCCAGTACCTTTAGTTATGGATTCTCAGTGAGTTGCTCATAAGTCTAGGCACTATGATCACTTACTTTCTTGCATTCCATGGAAAGGGCCATTATTCTCTCAACTACGCTGCAGGCAGTTGCTTCTCTTTTATCCCTTACATCCTGCAGAGTACTTGGTACTTGTTGTAGCTCTAGTTCTATTACTCTTTGTTGAAGTTGATGAATATCTTCAACAAGCTTCACTACTTGGTTTTCCACGGGTTCCTCTGCCTTTTTATCTAAGCCAGTCATAGAGAGAAGTGCTCTATTGAATGCTTCTTTGATCCCAATCTGTTTTGCAAGAATAAGCTAATCTCTTGTTGGATCTTTGCTCTATCTTCTTCAAAATTTACTTGGAGAGCGTCATTCTCTTGTTGTACAACTCAAAATTTCTTTATGATTTCATCATGTGCTTGATTTAAGGTCATTGTAGCCTGTTCCTTTTCTTCTTGTGCACAACGAAGATGAGCTTCGGTCGCATTAGCTAGTCTGCGGAGTTGGGAGAGCTCATCTCCCAACTCTGGTTCTCTCGATATCAGGGGCACAGTGGAGATTGCACGATTGGACTGAAGGGCCTACTGTACCCCTCAAAGTTCGATCTCAATTCTATTATACATTTCCTCCTGTTTGGCTTCATGCTTTTGTAAGATGTCCTACGAGGCATCTACAACAGCTGTGGTGATGAGGTCGAGGTCATCGACTGTGAGCACACTCTGCATCTTCGGTCTGTTTGCGTAGCTCTTCTTTATGTAGGAGGGTTTCTATGGAGAGACCTTTCTCTTCTTGGAGGCTTCGAGTTCATCAATAGGATTTCTAGGCGATGTTACTTCACCTTGATTATGCTAATCTTCTCCTTCTTTGTTGTCCACTTTGTCATCACCTCCTTTTCTTGGTGACTCAGGGACAGTCTCTTCGGATGTAATCTCCAGCTCCTGTACCTCTTCCTTCTTCTTTCTCTTGCTGCTTCTAGGTGCATCATATTCTTCACGAGTAACCACCGGATTTCCGATTAGTTCAGGTTCGAACAGTTCTGCCTGACCGACTAATATGAGGAGCTCTGCAGGCTATTCCTTAATTATCTCTTCGATGTCCTCCTCTGTGAGTTTGTAATAAGATTGAAGTTCTTCCTTGCTTTCATGAGCGTGTGTAGTGATGTAGATGAAGTGTCGATCCACACGGAACTTCATGATATGTCTGAACCTGTCTAGGGTGTTGGGTGTCATCCGCAGGAAGGACTCAATAGCCCTCTTCAGCTGTAAGTAGTATGTGTGAAATACTGCATTCTATTTCCACTGTCTTCCCATTTTTCTTGAGTACCAAAGCGAGGTGAACTTCGCAGCAAGTGGTTCAAATGACTTGATGTCCGAGAAGGTCGCACCTTCTGGCATCTCCCATGAAGTAAAAGCGACGAGGATCATGAGCCAACTAAAGTGGAACTCATATCCCTGATCCTGAGCTTCATGACAATCAACTTCTAATTGGTTGATTAGGTACTTCACCCAATTCATCTAGAGTCCTTCTACGCATTTCCTGCGAGGTCAATGGCAAACCCTGTGACCTGCGTGGGTCTGTTGTTTCATACTAGCTTTCCCGCAATGAGCTGGCATGTGAGGCGCATTATGCCATACTGGATGGAGGCTACCTTGTAGCCTCACGTACCCTTATCCACATCACTGTATGTATCTTTGATCTTCTACACTAGGGCACGGTCTGCGTTTTTTCCCAGGTAAGAATCATGCGGGTCTGGTCCCTGCATGCTCAATCCAGTGATCCGATGGATCAACATCAAATCGACAGTGATTCTTCTATCTAGCCACATATAACCACCATGGAAGCACAACAACAGTAGCTTAATGCATGCATTAACCTCTCGGTGCCCTTCAAAATGTGGTATCTTCATCACATTTAAAAGGGTGGTCTGCGCGATGTTCATCGTCCATGGCTGGGGGATTATTTTCGACTTCTTCCCCTTCATTCTAGTCATATACTTGTGAGGTGTGAGCATACCATAGCTATTACAGTCAACTAGGTTGTAATCGCTAAATTTTAGGGTCAATGTCTTGTACAGCTGCATTCTGATAGTGTGTATCTCGTTCGGGAGGTACATAGTAATGACTGTGTAGTCAAAGTCCCTCAGGACACTGTCTCAAGTCACTACACCAACTAGAGGTGGAATGAATTCAGGCAGGATAGATGGAATTAACTTCGCATTTGCCAAGTCATCTTGATTCTTGGTTATTTTCTCGGTTGCGACTCAGGATGGTCTGGATCCACGAGCAGTCGACGGGGAGGCTTGCACTCCTCTCGTTGATGAGGCTTGAGAACCTATGGATGCTACCTTCTTATCCATTAGATCAATGAGGACCTCGGTTACAAAATGTTTGACTATGGTGAACTTGTCCAACATGCACACTCGTGATCGGATAACTCAGGTCGGGGATCAAATACTCAATGTAAAAGCATGGGGGGGTGAAGTCTAGGTATGCACAGTGCGATAGTAACGAATTCTCTATGGGCTTCGATAATCACAAATGGAAAAAGTGTTCTCGGTGCAACCGTCGATGGAATAAGTAGATAGAGAGGCAACAGATCTCTCCAACGGGTGAGAAGCCTTCATTAACTCACTTCTGTCCGTTAGAGTGCAGTTCCAACGGTCTGGTGGCGAGCTGTCTGACCATAAATGCCTTTCTTCCCATTCGAGGTGTCGGTCTAATGGTTATACTGTTCCCAATGGCTATATTGCTTCGCCATGGCGAAGTACCATGACTTTGCATTTAATTGAAAACCTGTCACAGAAAATGGATGAACGAGCTCAGCTAAAAATGAAAACACAGACATTTGGATGTTCATTTTGAATACATTAAAAAGTGACAAGATTGACACAACTGTCATGAATTTAAGGCTTTTTATGTGGAAGATAAATTTCCGAGATACGCATTTAATGTCCGTATTTAGGCACCTTTAGGTTTTTAAAGTAAACAAGACACTTACTTAATCGGAAAGAGAAACATGAATGAACACTTAAAAATAATGATTATCATTAATCCTGTTTTGGAAAAAATGTTAATTAGTGCTAATCATAGATTAAAGCTGAAAACTTTGCTTTTCGGGATTTCAGAAATCATGATGTCGAAAGGTATGTCGTCGATGAAATCCGATTTCTGAAATTGCGAAATCGCGATGTTTTAATTAAGACTTAAAACATATTTAGCAAATTAATTAATTGAGATTAAATGTTTTTGGGATTTCGGGGATCATGATGTCGAGAAGTATGTTATCAATGAAATCTGATCTCCGAAATCACGAAATTGGGACGGTTTCCTTTTTAAAAGCAGGACTTAACTCATCTTAATTAACTAACTAATCACGATTAAGGCCAAAATAGAATTAGTTTGATTTAACGCGAACTATGGATCGGGGTTTCGTGATTCAGGATTTCGGGAATCATGATGACAGGAGATGTGATCTCACTGAACCACGAATCCCAAAACTGCAACATGATTATCTTAACCCTTAACCTTTCATATAAGAGAATTAATTAATCCGTGTTTTAACTAATACTTCAATGTTTCGGGAAATCGAGGATCGGGATTTCACGATTCGATTTGCATCGAAAAAAATTGTTTGTAGCAAACCCCAAATCTCGAAAATTCTTTAAGCTTAATTTTAAAACCGTTAGTTTTAAAATTTAACATGATTTAAATAATTTCAAATAAAAAGCGTCGGGATTCTTATAATTCTTTTAAGACTTTTTTCCTTTTATTATCTGAATAATTAAAAACTTTAAGAAAAGGGTGTCGTGTGCTTGTGATTGATAACGAAACTCATGTTTTTTGAAAAGCCGAAACCCGAAAAAGAAAAATTTAGGCCTTAGGGATAAAAATTTAAGAACTACCTCAACATAGGCTCCAACTAGGGACCTCGTCTCCTTGCCTTCATTGGTTTAATGGTGTCAAGGGTTTATCATTGCTGAAACTGCTAAGGGAGAGGAAAAAGAGGAAAAAGAGATTTCATTTCAACTTCTGAAAATATTTTCAAAATTTCTTATTTGTTTTAAACTCAGTTATAGTCTTCTTCATAATATTCTCCTTCTCGTCTGAAATTAAGTTAGTATTAAGATGATTAAAACAATCTTAGGAAACTCAACAGATTTGTGACTTTTGATTTGCATCAATCGAAACAAAACTTATATTTTTAAATGGGGAGTTCTATCTAGACTTGGGATGAATATCCGGTTTCAAAAAAACTAGTAACTAGAATAGAGTGGTAGATAAGTATGACAACCTTACATATACCTCAGATATTGCTTCACTGCCAGCGGGCTTGTTCAGTACCCCGGTGAAGTTATCTGTCCCTTTTTTACTGAATTTCCTTTCACCGCTTCGAGTGCTAATTATATATTTACACTCAGATATTACTTCACTGCCAGTGGGCCTGTTCAGTACCCCAGTGAAGTTATCTATTTCTTTTATATTAGACGAGGGAAATCATTTAAATGAATTTCCTTTCATCATCTTTGGGACTAGATGGGGGCAATCAAATATGAATTTCCTTTCACCATCTGTCTTATATTTAGCTTATGAATATGAAGCAATGGCAATCAGTGATACTTAAAATATCAGGGGTGGTTATCTGTGTAAAACTTTACAATAGAGGTTTGTCAACCTGTTTTGATTAGTCTAGACCAACCTTTTCTCAACTTTCAAAACACCTTAGTTTGCAGAGAAAAAGGGGAAGATTAATTTTAGGGTTTTTCTTTTGAGCAAGCTTAAATCCTCAGACAAGCTGTTAAGAAACCTAGGAGAGTCGGAATCAACCTAAGCATAACAACTTTTAGTCGGAGAATAAGAACTATGAGGATTGGTCTTACTGAATTAGAACTATTTTTTGACTTCAAAGTTAAGACATAATCTCTCCTACTTCTATGGGAAACCCGAAAAAGAAAAAGACAAAACTGAGGGTATAAAAAGGAGACGTCCAACAATCTGTAAGTCAGAAAACATAGGTTGTAAATTAAAACTAACCCTTTGGACTCTTCTCAAAAATATTTTTACTTCGATTGCCTTTAAACTTGTTCTAGGTGAAACCCTTAAGGTTTAAATATTGAAAACGCTTTTTATTTACCTATCAGCTTATGGGATAAGCAACACATTTTTTTTTTTTTGAAAATGGACTTTGCTGAAACTCATAACTTTGCCTTACCTTTATCATCATTTTTTTTTTTTTTTAAATAACAGAAAATACTATCTATCACCTATTTTTGGCAAATTTATC
>ML784793.1:1258021-1273933 GCA_009831015.1 Picea engelmannii
TATAAAAAATATAATTTTTTTTTTTTTTTTGTATAAAAACTTAACTAATTTTATTTTATTGTTATTTATTTACAAAATGAAAATAGACTTTCTAAATAAAATTATGAAAATAAAAAACAAAATGGTATATACAATGGAATTTATGGAAATCAGTTATTCCATATAATGTTTTAAAAAACGCCCGTTGACATGGGCATTAAGGATTTTACCATGCAAATTTTTAGGCATAAATGAATTTTTTTTCCTTTAGGAGATGCTACCTTAAATGTTTCGTACCAAATGTGATCAAATTTACCATTTTTTCCCGAATCCTCTTTTCGAGCATCCCATCTCAAAACCAAATCCTCGGGGAGAAAATTTCTGTCCTTGCCTTTACGATCAAATAATACCTTCATGTCATCCTGGTACTTCTGCAACCTTTCATACACTACCGCCCTGTGTTGCTGAACTTCAATCAACTGGTTTATCCTTCTTGCGAGAGGATTCAGTTCTTCCTTCTCGTCTTTCCATAGTTTCATTACAAGAAGTGCTAGGTTTATAGGCAACACTACATCTGTTCCATATACCATTTGGAAGGGAGAAGTACCGATAGACTTTTTTGTGCCTATCCGATTTGCCCATAGAGCATATTTCAAATGCAAATGCTAAGACTTTCTATTTTCGTTTAACACTTTCTTGATTATACTGATTAAGCTCTTGTTTGAAGATTATGCCAGACCATTTCCCTGAGGATAGTATGCTGTGGAATGACCCAGCACAATATTATATTTTTGGAAAAAGCTGACTATAGCCATAGACTTAAAAGCCTGTGCATTGTTTGTGACTATCTTTCTGGGACAGTCGAACCTATACAAAATATTTTCTTCGAATAAATCTATAACCACCGAATTAGTAGCCTTTCTTGTTGGGATAGCTTCCACCCATTTGGTGAAGTAGTCTGTAGTGGTCAGGATCCATCTGTGTTGAGCACTAGAATGAGGTTTAATTTCACCTATGAAATCTAGTCCCCATTGCTGAAAATGAGCTTCTGTCTTGACTGGGACCAATGGCATCGCTGAGAGTTTATGTTTTCCTGCAAAACATTGTCAAGGGCTACAAGCTCATACCTTAGCATTGACATCTGGGAAAATTTTGGGCCAGTAATAACCAACCCTCAGGATTTTATATGTTGTAGCCCTCCAGGTGTGGTGTCCTCCACATACTCCTTTGTGAAATTGACTTATAACTTTTTCTGTCTCCGACTCGACCAGACAGACCAAGAGGAATCCAAGTGGGTCTTTCCAATATAATCATTTTTCGGAAATACAGTATTTGATTTCATGCAGCTTTAGCATTCTAGCTTTGGATGGAGACAAGTCACTTGGACATTTCAATGTCAGTAAGTATGTTACTATGTCCTTGTACCAATTTGATGACGTGAATTTCTCTTCGATTCGGTTTTCAGTTATTTGGTCCTCAAGTTCATTCACGTCTACCTACTCTTCCTCCTCCTGAGAGTTGTTTATCCCAAGATCTCTGAAATTGGATTCAACTAAAAGTTTAGCTAAGCCTTATCCCTTTACTAATTTTGTCAGTTTAACCTCCAAGTCAAACTCTTGAATTTTGGCAAGCCATCTTCCTCTTTTTCCATCACTGTTTGCTTGAACCAAAATATCTTTTACAGAGCTAGTGGGTACATATGCAATCACCTTAGAATGTAAAGAATAAGTTATGAAAGCTTTTAATGCTTTTACCATAGCATATGCTTGTTTTTCCATTATATTATATTTGAGTTCGGCATCTCGGAGACTTTTGCTAAAAAAGGCTATCGGTTGCTCGAAACCTTCTTCGTTCTTTTGAAGGAGTACAACGACGAGTGTGTGTTCAGAGGAAAATGAAAAAATAAGAAAATCTTTGAGATAATCGGGGCTCACTAGTACCGGCACCTCACTTATAACCTTCTTGATATGGGCAAAGGCTGCTTTAGCTTCTGCTATCCATTTTACTTCACTATTTTTCCTGAGCATATCTGTAATCAATTTCACGATTTCAGCGAAGTTAGGAATAAATCTTCTCAAAAAATTTATTTTTCCTAAGAATGACTGAATTTCTTTCACATTCCTAGGAATAGCTATTGTATCTATATCTTCAACTCTTTTAGGGTCAATTCTAATTCCATCTCGAGATACGATGTGACCCAACAACTTGCCTTCTTGCATAGCGAAGTGAGACTTCTTAGTATTTAAGGATAGACCAAACCTGCGGCATTTTTCAAATGTCTGTTTGAGATGAATCAAATGGTCTTCATCCGATTTAGCAAAAACAGTAAGGTCGTCCAAATAGATGACTACAAATTAGTCCTGTTCTCCAACGAAAGCAATATCCATTGCGCGTTGAAAAGTAGCACTTGTATTCATCAATCCAAACAACATTTTATCGTACATAAATGTGCCCCAAGGAGTGGTAAAGGCGGTTTTTTCTTTATCAAGATCACTGACGACAATTTGATTGTAACCTAAAAATCCATCAATCATTGACATCCTATTAGCTCCTACTACTTTTTCTAGAACATGGTCCATTTTAGGTAGGGGATAATTATCTTTGAGAGAAGATTTATTAAGATTTCTGAAATCGACACACAGTCTAATTTCCCCGTTTTTCTTTCTAACCGGGACCAGATTGGCTACCCAATCATAATATCTCAGTGGTACAATTATCTTAGCATCAAGGAGTTTTTTGACTTCTCGTTCGATAACAGGTAATAAAATGGGGTTAATTTGTTGGAGTTTTTGTTTAAAAGGTTTGACACCTGGTTTCAGGGGTATCTTATGTTCGATCACATAAGTGTCATATGTTTTCAGTTCTTCATATGACCATGCGAAAATGTCTTTGTATTTTCTTAACAACTCCGTCTATTTATTTTTATTTTCTGTAGATAGATATTTGGATAGTTTTACCATTCAGGGGTTTTCTTTAGTTTCTATGTTACAATCTTCAACCTCCTCTAGTTGGGGTTGTAGGGTGGTTTTTGAAGGGATATCATCTTGATTAAATAGTCTTTCCAAGGGAATTAGACCCTTGGGAATCTCGTTGTTCTTGAGAATGAGCATTCGGTGATTTTCAATTTTATCGTGAAATTCTTTAGAATCCTCTCCCTCCTGCATGATCCAAATGGGATCACTTTGATTTTCTTGATCAGTATGCGTTTCTGCAAATTCATCTAATGATTATAGAAACTTTCCAAGGTACTCATCGTCCTCAAAGACCTACCAATGTTGTATGTCATTTGGTATCGAAGGGCGATGTCTCATTTGTCTATGATACTTTAATTTAAAAGCAGTTGGGGGTGTGAAAGTTGATGTTTCTTTGGCTAAAGCATCAACCTGTTGATTTTCAGACCTTGGGACGAAATGAACATTCACAGAGGAGAAGAAGTTCCCGATTAAATCCCAGACACAATTCCTATAGGACCGTAATCTAGGATGCTTGGCCCGGTACTGCCGATTCACATGTTTTATAATTAACTCGGCATCACCAAAGACTTTGAGTTACTTTATTTTCATCCTCCTAGTAGCTTCTAATCCTAGCACTAAAGCTTCATATTCGCATACATTGTTTGTACAATCCACATTCCACTGAAGCCTATATGAAAAGGGGATTACGAATTGATCATCGGAAGTCACAAGGAGTGCTCCTGCTCCGACTCCAAGGAAAGACGAGGCACCATCAAAATACATTTTCCATACACCAGTGTTATATACATTTTTTTCTATTTCTTTTTTTTAAGTTTTTTCTTCTATACAATTTTCATCTATATCTACTTCAAAATCGTCATCAATAGATAATATACAATTTCCTAAGTCTTGGTCATCAATATAAATTGGATGAATGTTTGGGTTATGTGGATCACCTACCATAAATGCCAACCTAGTCTCTCTGTAAAGACGCGTGTATTGTCCTTCGAAAACTGGAATTGTAGCGTATGTCATATCCAGTTGGAGAGATCCTCCAAGATTGGCACCCCATGACCTAGATAATAGCATACCATACTTTGGAGGGATGTCAGTGACCACTACATCCATAAGAATTCTTTTAGCAGGTATCTGAGCCAAACCTACCACTAGGTCTTTAATCATACCTATGCATTTGACTTTCCTCAAATCAAAAGAATATAAGTCACCATAGGGCCTTGTGATTTCAAGACCAAGTTTTTCCATAATTTCCTTTGGCATCACATTGTAGGAAGCTCGGGAATACAACATACAGTTATGGAGAAGGTGGTCAAACAAGGTTAGCGTGATATAAAAGGGGGCCACAGTGTCTCTCGCACCTTCGAAGTGTGGACCAAAGACTATGTTTGGTTTGTCATCTTCTAAGTTGATGACATCGAACTGGCTTTCGTCTTCAGAAAAGTTAATCATCTTGGCGATTTGTTTTCTATATATGGGATATTTAGCTAATTCAACAAGGGGAATAAGAATTTTGATTTTATTTATTTCATTTTCCAAATTAAAATTTCCTAGGGCCTTGTCGTTTTATATATTCAAAGCCTCCATTCCTTTCTTTTCAGCTTTTCGTTGTGATGTGGACTTGTTTTCATTTATAGGAGATTGTGTCTTCACAGGGAGTGTTTCTACTGGTTCTGACTGGACAAGTTGCGTATCAGTTGTGTTTTTTTTTGCAGGCTGTTTATTAGTAACTTTTGGAGTTGCCTCATCGGTTTCGCTTCTTGGAAAAATCTTTTTTGTCGAAATAGTTGGGACAGTTTTGTTCCTTGGTCTTAAATTATATTTTCCCTATAGTTCAGCTATGATATCATCTGCGATATCTTGATAGATGAAATCTTTATACATATTATTGCTAACATTGTCTTCCGATGTAATTTCTTTATTTAAGGATCTTTCGTAATCTTGTCTCGATAAATAAGGTTATTTGTTATCGTCACCAAGATTATTAATATCTTCATCGATCTCTTCAAAATCTCCTAGATCTTCCTCTATAATGAGGTTTTCACTTTTGAAGGGTGTTGGAATTTTTTGGTCTTCATTTTTAATTATTTTCTGTAGGCCCTGAGGATCAGGATTTCTTCTAAAATCTTTTCTGGGGAAATTATCCCTTTTCGATTTCTCTAGTTCCATTTTTAAGATCTTGTTTGAAGGTTCTCTAATTACCCTAGCCATCTCGTCTATTCTATATCCCGAGGATTTCCCCGATCCTGAAGGTCCGCCTTGTTCTTTGAATTTCCTACTTTCTTTGTTTCCAGTTTCAGTTTTTGATTTTAATTTATTTGATGCTATCATGTTTGATTCAATCTCAAGCGCATCATCCTGCATTTTCATGAGATCTGTTGATCTCCTTTCTCTCAATAATAAGGTGAAGTCGGGATCAAAAGTGCCAGCAAAAGTCACTTTTGTTGCAGGTTGTGAAGGTTTAACCTCAACCGAGATTTTATTATACAACATGTTGAACCTTTGTGTGAATTCTAAAACTGATTCAGAGTTTTTCTTTCTAAGGGCTCCAAATTCAGTCAAGTAGTAGAGGTGGTCCTTCCTCTCTCCCCATTGTCTAATAAAAGCGCTTTCAAGTTCTTCATAAGATCTTAAAGATCCAGCTGCTAAGGATTGGAACCAGGTCCTCACCTGTCCTTTGAAAGTTTGAACGAGGAGTCTAGAATAAACATATTCATGTTCTGTTTCGAGGATATCAACAAATTGGTTGAAAAAGTTTATATGTTCTTGGGCAGTCAGATCCCCTTCCCCTGTAAATTTTAGAAGACTTTTCATATAATTTTCGGGGAGATCATCTAGAGGAACGGGAAGGACAAGGGGAGCATATCTAGCAGCTACTTTAGTGAAGATTCTGGGAAGCGGTACTTGACCACCTGCTGGTCCTCCAAGGGCACCACCTCTAGCTCCATCACCTCCTTGTGCAGCCATGGTTAGATTTGAGGCTGAAGCTCGGAATGTGTGAGGAGAAGATTCTCGAAAATTTGGGGAGGAAACCTTAGGAAATGAGAACGTATCGTATGAGAGGGGAAATGAAAGAGATCTTTCAAGAGTTTCCCAAATGTTTAACTGCATAAATTCAGGATGACTTATAGTATATGTGGCTAAAAAGACTTGTCTAAGTGATTTTCGTGATTTTAAAATCTTTTCCGGATCGGAGACTGGCGAGGTCTCCTTGCTGTCCAGGTTTTTTCTCGTGTTATTTCGGCTAATAGCCAATTTAGTTATCGTGGAGTCGCCAAGTAAAAAATATTAGTAGCCTTAGAAGGTTTTCTATCCTTGTTCACTATCAAAAACAAAAAATGTCAATGTCGTTCTTCCCAGGGAAAAGATTCATTTTTTTGTGCCCTGGCAACGGTGCCAAAAAGATGTTGTTCTTGAGTTTATACTTTAAGGCTATAAAGTATACCGTCAATGCATCCGTAAATGTTAAAAATAATAACTTGAGGATAAGAATTGAAAAGGAAGGGTGAAGTAGAATCAATTTCTCAACTGTGTCTGTCTAGCTTCCCGCTGTTCTTGGATGCTAATATCTCTCTCAATAGCAGCCCATGAACGTTCTAATTCGACCCGGTTAGTTGCTGTTTGTAGGATGGTATTAAATAGGTTCAAAGCAATACTGGTTTGATCTTGAAGGCCAGGTTCAATGTTGGGTTGTCTGCTACTTGGAATAGTCATGGAGGATAAGATTTTATTTAATCGTGAAAGAATTTAATCGAATGTTACTTCAAACTTTTAAGAGATGAGAATAGGAAAAACAATTTTGAAATTCAAAACACTAACATAAATACATTCGAGACTGTTTCTTGGATTTGCAACAATTTGAGAATTATAAAATAACAAAGAAGTACTACAGAAAAATATAAGGCTTTAATCAAGAAAGAATCTCATATTTGCAATAGGTAATAAGGAAGGAAAATGAGGCTTCTAATGAAAAGTTAAGTATTAAGGTTCAAATGATTAACAGGTCTTAAAATCACTGATAGCAATTTCAGAGGAAAATATGTAAATAATTTGATATCCAAATCAATCTGAACTATATACGAGATGTTTGCAGGTAACTTCAAATTGATTATTCATTAGAAAAACATTAAACGAAAAACACAATAAAGTATAGTAAACAGGGTTGAAGAACACATAGCTACAAATTGGCAGGATTCAGAATCTCGTCTGTAATGTATATTATGATGGATTGGAAAAATGTTAATACAATCGGCTCTCTCCAAAAAATCAAAAGCAATTTCTCAGTCTTTAGAAAATATATTTATACATCTTCATCAAAAAATTTCTCATTGGTGACTAACCAACTTCCTAATATTACGGTTACATATATGAATAATGTCAACCGTTTACATTTCCTTTCTAATTTCTAATGATAACAAAATTAAAAAAAAATGTTTTTACGTTTGTGTTGATGAACTTCCTTTCTCCACCTCAAGACACTGAACACACTTTCCCAAAAATTTCACAAAAGCTCTGGGAGCATCTCGTATCTCATTTGTTTCAAACATGAAAAATCTTTTCTGTAATTCAGGCAAACGATTTTCTATCATCTTCTCTATGAACTTAATAGTTTGCAACTTTAGGTTCGGTGTCACCATCCATTTGTTGATTTCTGTGATATTGATTAATTTAATTTTTGAAATCTCTATCTTCATTTCCTCCAGCTCTTCTTTGAACCTTAGCTCGTGCTTGGCAATATTAATCTCACCTAATAATCCGGGACAGTCATTTTTTCCGATATTCAATGAAGTTCTTTCTAAGAGATAAAAAAATTCCCTATCAATCATCATTGACATCTCTAGTTATTCTTTTATATTCAGCCAGGCCTACTTCCCACACTTTAAGTATTATGTCCCCTTTAACCTATTCAGAAATGGATAATTTCTGAATCCTTCCGACTTATTCCTTTGTTGAGAGGGCTACTGCCTTTTGGAAGGTCGTTCTAGCTGCTTTCGCCTCCCTTTCCTTCTAGAAAACATTCTCCAAGGATTTATTTGTTTCTTGAAAATAATTCTGGACTATTTCCATATTCAAAAAACACTTTCTGTTGTTCTTCCTCTATTTTCAAATGTATTCCCAATGCTTGTGTCCTGAAAATTTCAAGTTCTACTACTTGATTAGTAATAGAACTAATTTTATCTTGTAACTGTTTATTTTCTTCTCCCAGCTTTTGGACCTGTGCCTGTGTGACCTGTATTATCTGTTTTGCCTCTTCTAAGTCTATTTTCATTTTCTGAATTTCTTGCATATCTTTTAGTCTAGCCTGTTCTAGACCCTTTTGTATTCCCCAACTGATATTTCTCTCAGTTTCTTTCAATTTGTCCTATAGCTGAATTATTGTTTGGTCTTTTTGTTTGAGCATGGTTGTTAAACTACCAACATAATATATATTTGTTGATGCTATAGCACCCATCATACCTGCTAACTCCGTAGCAAATTCTCCATCTTTAAGCTTATTTCCATCTATAATGACCCTATGTTTTTTAATCATCCCCTCTCCTCTTGGATGGATTTCCTGTTTCAAGATTGCTCTTCTCTTTTTACTGAAAAAGTAATCTGATGGAGGGATTTCATCCCTTGAAATTGTCTCTAGATCACTGACATACAGAGCTCCTTCATGGGGGGTTCCATAAGTTGAGTGCAATGTGGTTAAGGAAGTGATAGGACTACCGAGCTCCGTTGATGTTGTTCCTCCTGTATTTTCTGGAGCATCCTTAAGGATTTCTGGGGTTGTTTCCAGCTCTTTTCCCTTCTCTGTCTCTGATTCTTTTGTTTGAGAACCCTTTGTGTCTTGGGAAGGTATCTTAGTATCCTTCATCTTGCCTTTAGTATTTTCTTTGTCCTGTGTATTAGTTTCAAACCCTGGAGGAGGCCCTTCCTGTCCTAGAGGTGGGGTCGAAACTTCACCCTGCAAACTCTTGGGTAGGAAACTTCGCCTATGGCTCTGGAATGATGCGAATCCAGTCTGTGAGTCAGGTGGCATGGCCTGTACTCTATTCAGTACTTCTTCATAGGATTTAACATCCCTAAATACATCCTCATAGATAGATGTTTCATGCTCATACGCCTTTAGATTACAATGTACAAAATGCCTACTTATTACTTGGTAGGGGTCATACTTTCTGTGCTCAATATCGACTAATTTGACTTCTTCTAATGATTCAGCCTCTACCTTAGAATGGCCTAAATTTAATAAAGAAAATTTTCCAATATGAACAGGGAAAGTTGGCCATGACTTCTTCTGAGCTACTTTTAATTCTAATCCAACACTGCCCTTTACTATCTGGTGGGCTATCTCCCTGCACACCAATCTATCCAGTAAGAATTTAGGGAGTGCATGAGGGGGAATGGAACAATTGCAAACCCTAATGTAGTAAAAATTCTCCTTAATAAACCAGTCGACAGTTGCTTTAAGATTTTCTGTGATTTTATCAGAAATGTGAGGGGGTTCGCATCCAAAAAATATTTTATGCATCGTAATTATAATAAAATGACAAACCTCATAAAATGAATCCTTAGCATTTTCTTCCCAAAGGACTGAGTGATATTTATGAATGGGTTATGGACAGGAAATGTTCCAACTCCAATTCATTAAAGGAAAAGGAGTCACATAACAGATTGCATCCATAATGTATGCTGACATGTAAAAGGCTACTGGTTGTCCCTTTGATTTTGCTGCTTTGTAGTTTAATATTTCTTGTGTTAGATTATCTGACAAAATATTATGCCAGTTAAAACCATTTCCTTCTGAAGCTTCTTCTAAAAAGGGCACCCAATCTGCATGAAAATGGCAAGGATCGTTTCTCCTGAAAAGTCTACATAACATAATGGCTACATATACCATGTATTTGTTCAAGGATGCTGTAGCATAAATCCCATGGGAATTATCTCTAAAATTTGCTGGACACCTCGCCCATTCTCTAATCATATCAGAATATGTCTGATCTGCCTCAATACATTCTTTCCTCTGAAACTCTGCTAAAAATTCAGCATTAAAAGTATGTTTAGGACTTAGCGAGAGTTTATACATTACTTGTATGTGTTCTGGCCTGAATGAGATGACGATAACTCCTTGGTTGTTTAAGATGCTCCTCGTTTGAATATCGAGCTTTTCCAGGGCCCAACTGATCATATCATTGTATGGCACAAGCTGCGGGCGCACAACGGTCTTATGAAGCTCTGACTCAGCTATGTCCCTGCAATGATTCTCAGAATCAGGATGAGCATTCTCAAGCTCAAATTCCAGCAATTCGGAGATTTGAGTCCAAGATTTAATGGAGTCTATAGTGTGTGGAGTGGTGTCGGAGATGATATCTTCTTCTTGTGCATCTTCATTCTTCTTCGGTGCCTTTTTTGGTGCCATGACTTTGCGTTTAATTGAAAACCTGTCACAGAAAATGGATGAATGAGCTCAACCAAAAATGAAAACATAGACATTTGGATGTTCATTTTGAATACTTTAAAAAGTGACAAGATTGACACAACTGTCACGAATTTAAGGCTTTTAATGCGTAAGATATATTTATGAGATACGCATTTAATGTCCGTATTTAGGCGCCTTCGGGTTTTTAAAGTAAACAAGACACTTACTTAATCAGAAAGCGAAACATGAATGAACACTTAAAAAGAATGATTATCATTAATCCTGCTTTGGAAAAAAGGTTAATTAGTGCTAATGATTAAAGTTGAAAACTTTGCTTTTCGAGATTTCAGAAATCATAATGTCGAGAGGTATGTCGTCAATGAAATTCGATTTCTAAAATTGCGAAATCGTGAAATCACGATGTTTTAATTAAGACTTAAAATGTTTTTAGAAAATTAATTAATTGATATTAAATGTTTTCGGGATTTCGGGGATCATGATGTCGAGAAGTATGTTATCAATGAAATCCGATCTCCGAAATCATGAAATCGCGACGGTTTTCTTTTTAAAAACATGACTTAACTCATATTAATTAACTAACTAATCATGATTAAGGCCAAAACAAAATTAGTTTCAATTAACATGAACTGTGGATTGGGGTTTCGTGATTCAGAATTTCGGGAATAATGATGACAAGAGATGTGATCTCACTGAACCGCGAATCCCGAAATTGCAACATGATTATCTTAACCCTTAACCTTTCATATACGAGAATTAATTAATCCGTGTTTTAACTAAGACTTCAACATTTTGGGAAATCAGGGATCGAGATTTCACGATTCGATTTGCATCGAAAAAAATTGTTTGTAGCAAATCCCGAATCCCGAAAATTCTTTAAGCTTAATTTTAAAATCGTTAGTTTTAAAATTTAACACGATTTAAATAATTTGAAATAAAAAGCGTCAGGATTCTTATAATTATTTTAAGCCTTTTTGCCTTTTATTATCCGAATAATTAAAAACTTTAAGGAAAAGGTGTCGTGTGCTTGGGATTGATAACGAAACTCGTGTTTTGTGAAAATTTGAAACACGAAAAAGAAACATTTAGGCCTTAGGGATACAAATTTAAGAATTGCCTCAACATAGGCTCCAACTAGGGACCTCGTCTCCTTGTGGGACGAGGAGAACATGTAGACTTAGTGCCTTCATTGGGTTAATGGTGTCAAGGGTTTATCACTGCTAAAACTGCCAAGGGAGAGGAAAAAGAGGAAAAAGAGATTTCATTTCAACTTCTGAAA
The DNA here is from genome assembly GCA_009831015.1 of Picea engelmannii. Classification (NCBI taxonomy): domain Eukaryota; kingdom Viridiplantae; phylum Streptophyta; class Pinopsida; order Pinales; family Pinaceae; genus Picea; species Picea engelmannii. Next base: position 1,269,669 of record ML784793.1, read on the forward strand.
ATCTTTTCAAAATTTCTTATTTGTTTTAAACTCAGTTGTAGTCTTCTTCATAATATTCTCCTTCTCGTCTGAAATTAAGCTAGTATTAAGATGATTAAAACAATCTTAGGAAACTCAATAGATTTGTGACTTTCGGCTTGCATAAATCGAAACAAAACTTATATTTTTAAATGGGGAGCTCTATCTAGACTTGGGATGAAGATCCGGTATCAAGAAAACTAGTAACTAGAATAGAGTGGTAGATAAGTATGACAACCTTACAGATACCTCAGATATTGCTTCACTGCCAGCGGGCCTGTTCAGTACCCCGATGAAGTTATCTATCCCTTTTTTACTTAATTTCCTTTCCCTGCTTCGAGTGCTAATTATATATTTACACTCAGATATTGCTTCAGTGCCAGCGGGGCTATTCAGTACCCCAGTGAAGTTATCTGTTTCTTTTATATTAGACAAGGGCAATCATTTAAATGAATTTCCTTTCATCGTCTTTGGGACTAGATGGGGGCAATCAAATATGAATTTTCTTTCACCATCTGTCTTATATTTAGCTTATGAATACGAAGCGGGGGCAATCAGTGATACTTAAAATATCAGGGGTGGTTATCTGTGTAAAAAATTACAATATAGGGTTGTCAACCTGTTTTGATTACTGTAGACCAACCTTTTCTCAACTTTCAAAACACCTTAGTCTACAGAGAAAAAGGGGCAGATTAATTTCAGGGGTTTGAGCAAGCTTAAATCCTCAGACAAACTGTTAAGAAACCTAGGAGAGTCAGAATCAACCTAATCATAACCACTTTTAGTCGGAGAATAAGAACTATGAGGACTGGTCTTACTGAATTAGAACCATTTTTTGACTTCAAAGTTAAGACATAATCTCTCCTACCTCTATGGGAAACCCGAAAAAGCAAAAGACAGAACTAAGGGTATAAAAAGGAGACGCCCAACAATCTATAAGTCAGAAACATAGGTTGTAAATTAAAACTAACCCTTTGGACTCTTCTCTTAAATATTTTTACTTTGATTGCCTTTAAACTTGTTCTAGGTGAAACCCTTACGGTTTAAGTATTGAAAACGCTTTTTATTTACCTATCAGCTTATGGGATAAGCAACACATTTTTTGTTTTTTGGAAAATGGACTTTGCTGAAACTCATAACTTTGCCTTACCTTTATCATTTTATTTTTTTTATTTTTTTTAAATAACAGAAAATACTATCTATCACCTATTTTTGGAAAATTTATCCTCTGCGTTCAAGCTATCTGTTAGAATCTTGTAAAAAAAAAAAAAACAATATAAAAAATATCAGTTTTTTTATTTTTTTATTTTTTAGTATAAAAACTTAACTAATTTTATTTTATTGTTATTGATTTACAAAGTGAAAATAGACTTTCTAAGGAAAATTATGAAAATAAAAAACAAAACGGTATATACAATGGAATTTCTTGAAATCAATTATTCCATATAATGTTTTAAAAAACGCCCGTTGACGGGGGCATTTAGGATTTTACCATCCAAAGTTTCAAGAAGAAATGAATTTTTTCCTTCAAGAGATGCTACCTTAAATGGTATGTACCAAATGTGATCAAATTTACCATTTTTTCCCGAATCCTCTTTTCGAGGATCCCATCTCAAAACCAAATCCCCAGGGATAAAATTTCTGTCCTTGTCTTTACGATCGAATAATACCTTCATGTCATCCTAGTACTTCTGCAACCTTTCATCCACTACCACCCTATGCTGTTGAACTTCAATCAGCTGGTTTATCCTTCTTGTGAGAGGATTCAGTTCTTCCTTCTCGTCTTTCCATAGTTTCATTACAGGAAGTGCTAGGTTTATAGGCAACACTACATATGTTCCATATAACATTTGGAAGGGAGAAGTACCGATAGACCTTTTTGTGCCTATCCGATTTGCCCACAGAGCGTATTTCAAATGCAAATGCCAAGACTTTTTATTTTCGTTTAACACTTTCTTGATTATACTGATTAAGCTATTGTTTGAAGATTCTACCAGACCATTTCCCTGAGGATAGTATGTTGTGGAATGACCGAGCACAATATTATATTTTTGGCAAAAGCTGACTATAGCCATAGACCTAAAATCATGTGCCTTGTCTGTGACTATCTTTCTGGGACAGCCAAACCTAGACAAAATATTTTCTTCGAAGAAATCTATGACCACCGAATCAGTAGCCTTTCTTGTTGGGATAGCTTCCACCCATTTGGTGAAGTAGTCTGTAGCGGTCAGGATCCATCTGTGTTGAGCACTAGAATAAGGATTAATTTCACCTATGAAATCTAGTCCCCATTGCTGAAAAGGAGCTTATGTCTTGACTGGGACCAATGGCATCACTGGGAGTTTATGTTTTTTTGCAAAAAATTGGCAAGGGTTGCAAGCTTGTAACTTAGCATTGACATTTGGGAAAAGTTTGGGCTAGTAATAACCAACCCTCAAGATTTTGTATGCCGTATCCCTCCAGGTGTGGTGTCCTCCACATACTCCTTCGTGAAATTGACTTATAACTTCTTCTGTCTCCTACTCGACCAGATAGACCAAGAGGAAGCCAAGTGGGTCTTTACAATATAATTGTTTTTTGGAAATACAGTATTTGATTGCATGAACTTTAGCATTCTAGCTTTGGATGGAGACAAGTCACTTGGACATTTCAATGTCAGTAAGTATGTTACTATGTCCTTGTACCAATTTGATGACGCAAATTTCTCTTCGATTCGGTTTTCAGTTATTTGGTCCTCAAGTTCATTCACATCTACCCACTCTTCCTCCTCCTGAGAGTTGTTTATCCCAAGAGCTTTGAAATTGGATTCAACTAAAAGTTTAGCTAAGCCTTATCCCTTTACTAATTTTGTCAGTTTAACCTCCAAGTTAAACTCTTGAATTTTGGCAAGCCATCTTCCTCTTTTTCCATCACTGTTTGCTTGAACCAAAACATCTTTTACAGAGCTAGTGGGTACATATGCAATCACCTTAGATTGTAAAACATAATTTTTGAAAGCTTTTAACACTTTTACCATAGCATATGCTTGTTTTTCCATTATATTATATTTGAGTTCGACATCTCGGAGACTTTTGCTAAAGAAGGCTATTAGTTGCTTGAAACCTTCTTTGTTCTTTTGAAGGAGTACGGCGACGAGTGTGTGTTCAGAGGAAAATGAAAAAATAAGAAAATCTTTGAGATAATCGGGGCTTGCTAGTACCGGCGCCTCACTTATAACCTTCTTGATACGGGCAAAGGATGCTTTAGCTTCTATTGTCCATTTTACTTCACTGTTTTTCCTGAGCATATGTGTAATCAATTTCACGATTTCAGCGAAGTTAGGAATAAATCTTCTCAAAAAATTTATTTTTCCTAAGAATGACTGAATTTCTTTCACATTCCTAGGAATAGCTATTGTATCTATAGCTTCAACTCTTTTAGGGTCAATTCTAATTCCATCTCGAGATATGATGTGACCCAACATATTGCCTTCTTGCATAGCGAAGTGAGACTTCTTAGGATTTAAGGATAGACCAAACCTGTGGCATTTTTCAAATGTCTATTTGAGATTAATCAGATGGTCTTCATCTGATTTAGGAAAAACAGTAAGGTCAGCCAAATAGATGACTACAAATTTGTCTCGTTCTCCAATGAAAGAAATATCCATTGCGCGTTGAAAAGTAGCACCTACATTCATCAATCCAAATGACATTTTATCATACATGAATGTGCCCCAATGACTGGTAAAGGCGGTTTTTTCTTTATCGATATCACTGATGGCAATTTGATTGTAACCTGAAAATTGTTGGATTACTGAGAGGGGGGGTGAATCAGTAATAACGTAATTATAATCCTTTTTCTTCAAATGTTATATCAATGTAGAATTATTATCCAATAATGAGCAGTAATAAATAAACAATCACACACATGCACAATATACCAGTGTTTTATGTGGAAACCCAAATCGGGAGAAAACCACGGAATGCTTTTTCTTATATGTCTCGAAGAATTACATTCATTGGAAGCACCAACTTCCTTTGTTTTCCAGCTGCAACTGGAAGGAGGCTCCAACCTCCTAGTTTCTCAGGCTACAACCTGAGGGAAGCTCCAACTCCCCAAATATTTGGTACAACCAGAAGGAGGCTACAACCCCCAATGTTCTCCAGCTACAACCGGAAGGTGGCTACAACCACCTGTCCTTGCCCCGTCCTGCCACCCTGAAGTAGAAGTAGAATGATGGAACCACTGTCACACTATCACTGTGAGAT
>ML784793.1:1280511-1306971 GCA_009831015.1 Picea engelmannii
CAAGTGCATCAACCATGCACCAACCTGTAATCAACCTGTACCATAAACAAGTGCATTAACCATGCACCAACCTGTAATCAACCTGTACCATAAAAAAATGCATCCAACCATGTGCCAAGTATGTACCAATCATGTGTCAACTAGTCATCAAATATGACTCATCAATGTGTACCAACATCATCAACTATACACCTCATGTATGTGCACCAACTCATCAACTACTTGTCTCAACCATGTACTCAACATGTACCTCAACCAAAAGACCTCATCAATTTCATTATCCAAATCTGATTTGTAGCTCTGTAATAGACCTGGTGTATATGATCGCATTCCTTCAAACCTTCCTTAACTTTAAAAACAAGAGACTATCATTTTCATCAAACTTTTCTTTAGTCTCACATGCCTAGTTTAAGATTAGTCAACAACCCTAACTTGAAGTAATCATAACTTTGAACCTGTAATGTATAAAGATCTGAAAATAATAAACAATTTTCTTCCATGTGTTTTATGAAATTCCTCCAAGTGGCACTACTTGGAACCTCTCAGAAAAGGAGTTATAGCAAAAATGGCATACCTTGCTGAATTTTGGCTTATTCTAGAGAGAGACCTTGTAGAGCGTGCCCCGCAAAAAATATTTGATGAAATGATTTGAAAATGTTACCAAGAATACTATAGACTGTACCCTAACCAATACATTTTGTCTCACTGAATTTGGATCTCTTATGAATAAGTTATGACGTTTTTAACAGAAACACCTGATTTTGACTAGTTTCGGGACTGACCACAAACCCTATTTTTCACATAGTGTAACTCCCAAAATACAAAGACCCACAAGCTAAATTTTTAACCAAAGATACTTGGATATGTGGTATCACTTGCATAAAATGTTTAGGATTTGAATCATTATAGAAACAACGTTATAGCGAAAATGGTGAGATGACCTGAAAATAACATACCTTAGAAAACACCATCAAAAGAATTTATCCTTCCTTGCATTTCGGCCTTCTTTTCTTCACTTTCCTCAGAATTCCAGCTTAGATATCATTTGTATACCTCAGATACCTATAGATATTCAATATGCTCAAGTTTTATTCAAATGAGAGAGCCTTGCCTCTTATTTATACTCTCCAAGTAGCTTCCTTAAAAACATCTTCTAGGTCACTTGGCCCCACTTTCCTTATTTTATGGTTGGGTCCACTTCTAATTTCTCCATTAAAATTATTATTGAAAAAAATTATTTTGTATTCACTTTGAATTATAATACATTCATCACTTCACTTTATTATTTACCTTTTAAAATCTCTTAAACTACTTTGATTACTTTGACCTTTTGGGGCTTCTAGATGACATATGAGGATCCTCCAACTTCGTAAGGCCATAACTCTCAAACTGTGAGGACTTATGTGACGTTCTACATACCAATAAAAATGGAATGACATGTAATATCCATATAGAATAGTATTATCTAAAAATATATCATAACTCATACCGTTACCCATCAAACAAACTTGGGTCCATTACCTAAACCTGGGGTCTCCAACTTCTCATGGCCATAACTCTCTAACCGTGAGGAATTATGTGACATTCCACATACCATTGGAAATGACATGACAAGAACTATCCATCTAGGATATTTTCCCTAACAAATTCACTTTCCTTCATCTCATTATTCCACAATTAAGCATGGGTTCTCTTACTCCACAAAGTGTCTTCTCGTGAGGGCTTTCACCATAAGGGTACCACTTTGGAGTTCATCCATATTTACTTCTTATCAACCATGACAAAACAATAATGAGTCATATTTACATCAAACACTATTGGGTCCATTACCCAAAACTTTGTGCTACGGGCCTTTCTTCAAGGGTTGACATCAATGACAACCAACCTTAATCAACAAAAATCCGTCAATCATTGACATCCTATTAGCTCCTACTGCTTTTTCTAGAACATGGTCCATTTTAGGTAGGGGATAATTATCTAATTGACAGTCTAATTTCCCCGTTTTTCTTTCTAACCGGGACCAGATTGGCTACCCAATCAAAATATCTCAGTGGTACAATTATCTTAGCATCAAGGAGTTTTTTGAATTCTCGTTCGATAACATGTAATAAAATGGGGTTAATTTGTCGGCAGTTTTGTTTAAAAGGTTTGACACTAGGTTTTAGGGGTATCTTATGTTCGATCACAGAAGTGTCATATCTTTTCAGTTCTTCATATGACCATGCGAAAACGTCTTTGTATTTTCTTAACAACTCAGTGTATTTATTTTTATTTTCTATAGATAGATATTTGGATAGTTTTACCATTCGGGGGTTTTCTTTAGTTCCTATGTTACAATCTTCAACCTCCTCTGGTTGGGGTTGTAGGGTGGTTTTTGAAGGGATATCATCTTTATTAAATAGTCTTTCCAAAGGAATTAGACCCTTGGGAATCTGGTTGTTCTTGAGAACGAGCATTCGATGATTTGCAATTTTATCGTGAAACTCTTTAGAATCCTCACCCTCCTACATGATCCAAATGGGATCATTTTGATTTTCTTGATCAGTATGCATTTATGCAAATTCATCTAATGATTCTAGAAACTTTTGAATCTTCTCATCATCCTCAAAGACCTGCCAATGTTGTATGTTATTTGGTATCGAAGTGCGATGTCTCATTTATATGTGATACTTCAATTTAAAAGCAGTTGGGGGTGTGAAAGTTGATGCTGCTTTGGATAAAGCATCAGCCTGTTGATTTTTAGACCTTGGGATGAAATGAACATTCACAGAGGAGAAGAAGTTCTCAATTAAATCCAAGACACAATTCCTATAGAACCATAATCTAGGATGCTTGGCTTGGTACTGCCGATTCACATGTTTTATAATTAACTCGACATCACCAAAGACTTTGAGTTTCTTTATTTCCATCCTCCTAGCAGCTTCTAATCCTAACACTAAAGCTTCATACTCGCATACATTGTTTGTACAATCCACATTCCACTGAAGCCTATATGAAAAGGGGATTACGAATTGATCATCGGGAGCCACAAGGAGTGCTCCTGCTCCGGCTCCAAGGAAAGATGAGGCACCATCAAAATACATTTTCCATACACCAGTGTTATATACATTTTTGTCTATTTCTTTTTTTTTAGTTTTTTCTTCTATACAATTTTCGTCTATATCTACTTCAAAATCATCATCAATAGATAATATACAATTTTCTAAGTCTTGGTCAGCAATATAAACTGGATGACTGTTTGGGTTGTGTGGATCACCTACCGTAAATGCCAACCTAGTCTCTCTGTAAAGACGCATGTATTGTCCTCCAAAAATTGGAATTGTAGCGTATGTCATATCCAGTTGGAGAGATCCTCCAAGCTTGGCACCCGATGACCTAGATAATAGCATACCATACTTTGGAGGGATGCCAGTGACCACTACATCCATAAGACTGCTTTTAGCAGGTATCTGAGCCAAACCTACCACTAGGTCTTTAATCATACCTATGCATTTGACTTTCCTTGAATCAAAAGAATATAAGTCACCATAGGGCCTTGTGATTTCAAGACCAAGTTTTTCCATAATTGCCTTTGGCATAACATTGTGGGAAGCTCCGGAATCCAACATACAGTTATGGAGAAGGTGGTCAAACAAGGTTAGCGTGATATAAAAGGGGGCCACAGTGTCTCTCACACCTTCGAAGTGTGGACCAAAGACTATGTTTGGCTTGTCATCTTCTAAGTTGATGACATCGGCCTGGCTTTCATCTTCAGAAAAGTTAATCATCTTGGTGATTTGTTTTCTATATATGGGATTTTTAGCTAATTCAATAAGGGGAATAAGAATTTTGATTTTATTTATTTCGTTTTCCAAATTAAAATTTCCTAGGGCCTTGTCGTTTTCTATATTTGGGGCCTCCATTCCTTTCTTTTCAGCTTTTCGTTGTGATGTGGACTTGTTTTCATTTATAGGAGCTTGTGTCTTCACAGAGAGTGTTTCTACTGGTTCTGACTGGACAAGTTGCATATCAGTTGTGTTTTTTTTCGCAGGCTATTTATCAACAAATTTTGGAGTTGCCTCATCATTTTCACTTATTGGCAAAATATTTTTTGTCGAAACAGTTGGGAGACTTTTGTTCCTTGATATTAAATTATATTTTCCCTGTAGTTTAGCTATGATATCATCTACGATATCTTGATAGATGAAATCTTCAGACATATTATTGCTAACATTGTCTTCCAATGTAATTTTTTTACTTAAGGATCTTTCGTAATCTTGTCTCGATAAATAAGGTGATTTGTTATCGTCACCAAGATTATTAATATCTTCATCAATCTCTTCAAAATCTCCTAGATCTTCCTCTCCAATTAAATTTTCACTTTTGAAGGGTGTTGGAATTTTTTGGTCTTCATTTTTAATTATTTTCTGTGGGCCCTGAGGATCAGGATTTCTTCTAAAATCTTTCCTGGGGAAATTATCCCCTTGCAATTTATTTAGTTCCATTTTTGAGATATTGTTTGAAAGTTCTCTAATTACCCTAGCCATCTCATCTATTCTATCTCCCGAGGATTTCCCCGATCCTGAAGGTCCACCTTGTTCTTTGAATTTCCTACTTTCTTTGTTTCCAGTTTCAGTTTTTTCTTTTAATTTCCCTGATGCCATCATGTTTTATTCAATATCAAGTGCATCATCCTGCATTTTCATGAGATCTATTGATCTCCTTTACCTCAATAATAAGGTGAAGTTGGGATCAAAAGCGCCAGAAAAAGTCACTTTTGTTGTGGGTTGTGAAGGTTTAACCTCAACCGAGATTTTATTATACAACTTGTTGAACCTTTGTGTGAATTCTAGAACTGATTCAGAGTTTTTCTTTCTAAGGGCTCCAATATCATTCAAGTAGTAGTGGTGGTCCTTCCTCTATCCCCATTGTCTAATAAAAGTGCTTTCAAGTTCTTCATAATATCTTAAAGATCCAGCTGCTAAGGATCGGAACCAGGTCCTCACCTGTCCTTCGAAAGTTTGAACGAGGAGTCTAGAATAGACATCCTCGTGTTCTATTCGAAGGATGTTAGCAAATTGGTAGAAAACGTTTATATGTTCTTGGGTAGTCAGATACCCTTCCCCTGTAAATTTCAGAAGACTTTTCATATAATTTTCAGGGAGATCATGTAGAGGAACAGGAAGGACAAGGGGAGCATATCTACCAGCTACTTTAGCAAAGATTCTGGGAAGTGGTACTTGACCACCTGCTGATCCTCTAGGGGCACCACCTTCAACTCCAGCACCTCCTTGTGCAGCCATGGTTAGATTTGAGGCTGAAGCTCAGAATGTGTGAGGAGAAGATTCTCAGAAATCTGGGGAGGAAACCTCAAGAAATGAGAACATATCGTATGAGAGGGGAAGTGAAAGAGATCTTTCAAGAGTTTCTGAAATGTTTAACTGCATAAAGTTAGGCTAACATATAGTATATGTGGGTAAAAAGATTTGTCTAAGTGATTTTCTTGATTTTAAAATCTTTTCCGGATCGGAGACTGGCGAGGTCTGCTTTTTATCTGTGTTTTTTCTAGTGTTCTTTCGGCTAATAGCCAGTTTAGTTATCGTGGAGTCCCCAAGTGAAAAATATTAGTAGCCTTAGAAGGTTTTATATCCTTGTTCACTATCAAAAACAGAAAATGTCAATGCTGTTCTTCCCAGGGAAAAGATTCATTTCTTCGTTCCCCGACAACGGCACCAAAAAGATGTTGTTCCTGAGTTTATACTTTAAGGCTGTAAAGTATACCATCAAGGCATCCGTAAATGTTAAAAAGAATAACTTGAGGATAAGAATTGAAAAGGAAGGGTGAAGCAGAATCAGTTTCTCAACTGTCTCTGTCTAGCTTCCTGTCGTTCTTGGATGCTAATATCTCTCTCAATAACAGCCCATGAACGTTCTAATTTGACCCGGTTAGTTGTTGTTTATAGGATGGTATTAAACAGGTTCAAAGTAATACTGGTTTGATCTTGAAGGCCAGGGTCAATGTTGGGTTGTCTGCTACTTGGGACAGTCATGGAGGATAAGGTTTTATTTAATCGTGAAAGAATTTAATCAAATGTTACTTCAAACTTTTAAGAGATGAGAATAGGAAAAACAATTTTGAAATTCAAAACACTAACATAAATACATTCAAGGACGTTTCCTGGATTTGCAACAATTTGAGAACTATAAAATAACAAAGAAGTACTACAGGAAAATATGAGGCTTTAATCAAGAAAGAATCTCATATTTGCGATAGGTAATAAAGAAGGAAAACGACGTTTCTAATGAAAAGTTAAGTATTAAGGTTCAAATGATTAACAGGTCTTAAAATCACTGATAGCAATTTCAGAGGAAAAGTTGTAAATAATTTGATATCCAAATCAATCTGAACTATATACGAGATGTTTGTAGGTAACTTCAAATTGATTATTCATTAGAAAAACATTGAACGAAAAACACAATAAAGTATAGTAAACAGGGTTGAAGAATACATAGCTACAAATTGGCAGGATTCAGAATCTCGGTTGTAATGTATATTATGATGGATTGGAAAACTATTAATACAATCGGCTCTCTCCAAAAAATCAAAAGCAATTTCTCAGTCTTTAGAAAATATATTTATACATCTTCATCAAAAAATTTCTCGTTGGTGACTAACCAAATTCCTAATATTACGGTTACATATATGAATAATGTCAACCGTTTACATTTCCTTTCTAATTTCTAATGATAAAAACATTCATTTTTATTTTTTTTATGTTTGTGTTGATAAACTTCCTTTCTCCGCCTCAAGACACTGAACAAACTTTCCCAAAAATTTCACAAAAGCTTTGGGAGCATCTGGTATCTCATTTGCTTCAAACATGAAAAATCTTTTCTATAATTCAGGCAAACGATTTTCTATCATCTTCTCTATGAAATTAATAGTTTGCAACTTTAGGTTCGGTGTCACCATCCATTTCTTGATTTATGTGATATTGATTAATTTGAGTTTTGAAATATCTATCTTCATTTCCTCCAGCTCTTCTTTGAACCTTAGCTGGTGCTTGGCAATATTAATCTCACCTAATAATCTGGGACAATCATTTTTTCCGATATTCAATGAAGTTCTTTCTAAGAGATAAAAAATTCCCTGTCAATCATCATTGACATCTCTGGTTATTATTTTATATTCGGCCAGGCTTGCTTCTCACACTTTAAGTATTATGTCCCCTTTAACCTGTTCGGAAATGGATAATTTCTGAATCCTTCTGACTTCTTCCTTTGTTGAGAGGGCTACTGCCTTTTGGAAAGTCATTCTAGCCGCTTTCGCCTCCCTTTCCTTTTGGAAAACATTCTCCAAGGATCTATTTGTTTCTTGAAAATAATTCTGGACTATTTCCAGATTCAAAAAACACTTTCTTCTGTTCTTTCTCTATTTTCAAATGTATTCCCAATGCTTGTGTCCTGAAAATTTCAAGTTCTACTACTCGATTAGTAATAGAACTAATTTTATCTTGTAACTGTTTATTTTCTTCTCCCAGCTTTTGGACCTGTGCCTGTGTGACCTGTATTATCTATTTTGCCTCTTCTAGGTCTATTTTCATTTTCTGAATTTCTTTCATATCTTTTAGTCTAGCCTGTTCTAGACCCTTTTGTATTCCCCAACTGATATTTCTCTCAGTTTCTTTCAATTTGTCCTGTATCTGAATTATTGTTTGGTCTTTTTGTTTGAGCATGGTTGTTAAACTGCCAACAAAATATATATTTGCTGATGCTTTATCACCCATCGTACTTGCTAACTCTGTAGCAAATTCTCCATCTTTAAGTTTCTTTCCAACTATAATGACCCTATGTTTTTTAATCATCCCCTCTCCTCTTGGATGGATTTCCTGTTTCAAGATTTCTCTTCTCTTTTTACTGAAAAAGTAATCTGATGGAGGGATTTCATCCCTTGAAATTGGCTCTAGATTATTGACATACAGAGCTCCTTCATGGGGGGTTCCATAAGTTGACTGCAATGGACTTAAGGAAGTGATAGTACTACCGAGCTCTGTTGATGTTGTTCCTCCTATCTTTTCTGGAACATCCTTAAGGATTTTTGGGGTTGTTTCCAGCTCTTTTCCCTTCTCTGTCTCTGATTCTTTTGTTTGATAACCCTCTGTGTCTTGGTAAGATATCTTAGTGTCCTTCATCTTGCCTTTGGTATTTTATTTGTCCTGTGTATTAGTTTCAAACCCTGGAGGAGGCCCTTCTTGTTCTGGAGGTGGGGTCGAAACTTCACCCTGCAAACTCTTGGGTAGGAAACTTCGCCTATGGATCTGGAATGACATGAATCCGGTCTGCAAGTCAGGTGGCATGTCCTGTACTCTGTTTAGTACTTCTTCATAGGATTTAACATCCTTAAATACATCATCATAGATAGATGTTTCATGTTCATACGCCTTTAGCTTACAATGTATAAAATGCCTACATATTACTTGGTAGGGGTCATACTTTCTGTGCTCAATATCTACTAATTTCACTTCTTCTAATGATTCAGCCTCTACCTTAGAATGGCCTAAATTTAATAAAGAAAATTTCCCAATATGAATAGGGAAAGTTGGCCATGACTTCTTCTGAGCTGCTTTTAATTCTAATCCAACACCGCCCTTTACTATCTGATGGGCTATCTCCCTGCACGCCAATCTGTTTGGTAGGAATTTAGGGAGTGCATGAGGGGGAATGGAACAACCGTAAACCCTAATGTAGGAAATATTCTCCTCAATAAACCAATCGGGAATTGCTTTAAGATTTTCTGTGATTGCATCAGAAATGTGAGGGGGTTCTCATCCAAAACATATTTTATGCATCGGAATTATAATAAAATGACAAACCTCATAAAATGCATCCTTAGCATTTTCTTCCCAAAGGGACGAGTGATATTTATGAATGGGTTCTGGACAGGAAATGTTCCAACTCCAATTCATTAAAGGAAAAGTAGCCACATAACATATTGCATCCATAATGTATGCTAACATGTAAAAGGCTGTTGGTTGTCCCTTTGATTTTGCTGCTTTGTAGTTTAAGATTTCTTGTGTTAGGTTATCTGACAAAATCTTATGCCAGTTAAAACCATTTCCTTTTGAAGCTTCTTCTAAAAAGGGCACCCAATCTGCATGAAAATGGCAAGGATCTTTTCTCCCGAAAAGTCTACATAACATAATGGCTACATATACCATTTATTCCTTCAAGGATGATGTAGCATAAATCCCATGGGGATCAGCTCTAAACTTTGATGGACACCTCACCAATTCTCTAATCATATCAGGATATGTCCAGTCTGCCTCAATACATTCTTTCCTCTGAAACACTGCAAAAAATTCAGCATTAAAAGTATGTTTAGGATTTGGCAAGAGTTTATACATTACTTGTATGTGTTCTGGCCTGAATGAGTCGATGATAAATCCTTGGTCATTTAACATGATCCTCTTTGGAATATCGACCTTTTCCAGGGCCCAGATGATCATATCATTGTATGCCACGAGCCGCGGGCGTGGAGTGATCTTATGACGCTCTGACTCAGCTATGTCCCGGCAATGATTCTCAGAATCAGGATGAGCATTCTCAAGCTCGTATTCCAGCAATTTGGAGATTTGAGTCCAAGATTTAATGGAGTCTATAGCATGTGGAGTGGTGTCGGAGATGATATCTTCTTCCTCTGCATCTTCATTCTTCTTTGGTGCCTTTTTTGGTGCCATGACTTTGCGTTTAATTGAAAACTTGTCACAGAAAATGGATGAACGAGCTCAGCTAAAAATGAAAACACAGACATTTGGATGTTCATTTTGAATACATTAAAAAGTGACAAGATTGACACAACTGTCACGAATTTAAGGCTTTTAATGCGGAAGATATATTTCCGAGATACGCATTTAATGTCCGTATTTAGGCGCCTTCGGGTTTTTAAAGTAAACGAGACACTTACTTAATCGGAAAGCGAAACATGAATGAACACTTAAAAAGAATGATTATCATTAATCCTATTTTGGAAAAAAGGTTAATTAGTGCTAATCATAGATTAAAGATAAAAACTTTTATTTTCGGGAATTCGGAAATCATGATGTCGAGAGGTATGTCGTCGATGAAATTCGATTTCTGAAATTGCGAAATCGTGAAATCACGATGTTTTAATTAAGACTTAAAATGTTTTTAGCAAATTAATTAATTGAGATTAAACATTTTCGGGATTTCAGGGATCATGATGTTGAGAAGTATGTTATCAATGAAATCCGATCTCCGAAATCACGAAATCGTGACGGTTTTCTTTTTAAAAATAGGACTTAACTCATCTTAATTAACTAATTAATCACGATTAAGGCCAGAACAGAATTAGTTTGAATTAACGCGAACTGTGGATCGGGGTTTCGTGATTCGGGATTTCGGGAACCATGATGACAGGAGATGTGATCTCACTGAACTGCGAATCCCGAAATTTTGACATGATTATCTTAACCCTTAACCTTTCATATAAGAGAATTAATTAATCCGTGTTTTAACTAAGACTTCAACGTTTCAGAAAATCGGGGATCGGGATTTCGCGATTTGATTTGCATCGAAAAAAATTGTTTGTAGAAAACCCCGAATCCTAAAAATTCTTTAAGCTTAATTTTAAAACCGTTAGTTTTAAAATTTAACACGATTTAAATAATTTCAAATAAAAAGCGTCCGGATTCTTATAATTATCTTAAGCCTTTTTGCCTTTTATTATCCGAATAATTAAAAACTTTAAGAAAAAGGTGTTGTGTGCTTGGGATTGATAACGAAACTCGTGTTTTGTGAAAATCCGAAACCTGAAAAAGAAAAATTTAGGCCTTAGGGATAAAAATTTAAGAACTGCCTCAACATAGGCTCCAACTGGGGACCTCGTATCCTTGTGGGACGAGGAGAACATGTAATGGTGTCAAGGGTTTATCACTACTGAAACTGCTAAGGGAGAGGAAAAAGAGGAAAAAGAGATTTCATTTCAACTTCTGAAAATCTTTTTAAAATTTCTTATTTTTTTTAAACTCAGTTGTAGTCTTCTTCATAATATTCTCCTTCTCATCTAAAATTAAGTTAGTATTAAGATGATTAAAACAATCTTAGGAAACTCAACAGATTTGTGACTTTCGGCTTGCATCAATCGAAACAAAACATATATTTTTAAATGGGGAGCTCTATCTAGACTTGGGATGAAGATCCGGTTTCGAAAAAAATGGTAACTAGAATAGAGTGGTATATAAGTATGACAACCTTATAGATACCTCAGATATTTCTTCATTGCCAGCGGGCCTGTTCAGTACCCCGGTGAAGTTATCTGTCCCTTTTTTACCGAATTTCCTTTCACCGCTTCGAGTGCTAATTATATATTTACACTCAAATATTGCTTCATTGCCAGCGGGCCTGTTCAGTACCCCGATGAATTTATCTGTTTATTTTATATTAGACGAGGGCAATCATTTAAATGAATTTCCTTTCATCGTCTTTGGGACTAGATGGGGGCAATCAAATATGAATTTTCTTTCACCATCTGTCTTATATTTAGCTTATGAATACGAAGTGGGGGCAATCAGTGATACTTAAAATATCAGGGGTGGTTATCTGTGTAAAAATTTACAATAGAGGTTTGTCAACCTGTTTTGATTACTCTAGACCAACCTTTTCTCAACTTTCAAAACACCTTAGTCTGCAGAGAAAAAGGGGAAGATTAATTTGAGGGGTTTTCTTTTGAGCAAGCTTGAATCCTCAGACAAACTGTTAAGAAACCTAGGAGAGTCAGAATCAACCTAAGCATAACCACTTTTAGTCAGAGAATAAGAACTATGAGGACTGGTCTTATTGAATTAGAACTATTTTTCGACTTCAAAGTTAAGACATAATCTCTCCTACCTCTATGGGAAACCTGAAAAAGAAAAAGACAAAACTGAGGGTATAAAAAGGAGACGTCCAACAATCTGTAAGTCAGAAAACATAGGTTGTAAATTAAAACTAACCCTTTGGACTCTTCTCTTAAATATTTTTACTTTGATTGCCTTTAAACTTGTTCTAGGTGAAACCCTTAAGGTTTAAGTATTGAAAATGCTTTTTATTTACCTATCAGCTTATGGGATAAGCAACGCATTTTTTTTTTTTTTGGAAAATGGACTTTGCTGAAACTCATAACTTTGCCTTACCTTTATCATTTTTTTTTTTTAAATAACAGAAAATACTATCTATCACCTATTTTTGGCAAATTTATCCTCTACGTTCAAGCTGTCTATTAGCATCCTGTAAAAAAAAAAAAAACAATATAAAAAATATCAGTTTTATTATTATTATTATTATTTTTATTTTTTTAGCATAAAAACTTAACTAATTTTATTTTATTGTTATTTATTTACAAAATGAAAATAGACTGTCTAAAGAAAATTATGAAAATAAAACACAAAACGGTATATACAATGGAATTTCTGGAAATCAATTATTCCATATAATGTTTTAAAAAATGCCCATTGATAGGGGCATTCAAGATTTTACCATCCAGATTTTGAAGCAGAAATGAATTTTTTCCTTCAGGAGATGCTACCTTAAATGGTTCGTATCAAATGTGATCGAATTTACCATTTTTTCCAGAATCCTCTTTTCGAGCATCCCATCTCAAAACCAAATCCCCGAGGAGAAAATTTCTTTCCTTGGCTTTACGATCAAATAATACCTTCATGTCATCCTGGTACTTCTGCAACCTTTCATCCACTACCGCCCTGTGTTGCTGAACTTCAATCAACTGGTTTATCCTTCTTGTGAGAGGATTCGGTTCTTCCTTCTCATCTTGCCATAGTTTCATTACAGGAAGTGCTAGGTTTATAGGAAACACTAATCTGTTCCATATACCATTTGGAAGGGAGAAGTACCGATAGACTTTTTTGTGCCTATCCGATTTGCCCACAGAGCATATTTCAAATGCAAATGCCAAGAATTTTTATTTTCGTTTAACACTTTCTTGATTATACTGATTAAGCTCTTGTTTGAAGATTCTACCAGACTATTTCCCTGAGGATAGTATGCTGTGGAATGACCCAACACAATATTATATTTTTGGCAACAACTGATTATAGCCATAGAATTAAAAGCCTGTGCATTGTCTGTGACTATCTTTCTGGGACAATCGAACCTAGACAAAATATTTTCTTCTAAGAAATCTATAACCATCGAATCAGTAGCCTTTCTTGTTGGGATAGCTTCCACCCATTTGGTGAAGTAGTTTGTAGCAGTCAAGATCCATCTGTGTTGAGCAATAGAATGAGGATTAATTTCACCTATGAAATCTAGTCCCCATTGCTGAAAATGAGCTTTTGTCTTGACTGGGACCAATGGCATCGCTGGGAGTTTATGTTTTCCTGCAAAAAACTGGCAAGGGCTGCAAGATTGTACCTTAACAATGACATCTGGGAAAAGTTTGGGCCAGGAATAACCAGCCCTCAGGATTTTATATGCTGTAGCCCTCTAGGCGTGGTGTCCTCCACATACTCCTTCGTGAAATTGACTTATAACTTCTTCTGTCTTCGACTCGACTAGACAGACCAAGAGGAAGCCAAGTGGGTCTTTCCAATATAATCGTTTTTCGGAAATACAGGATTTGATTGCATGCAGCTTTAGCATTCTAGCTTTGGATGGAGACAAGTCACTAGGAAATTTAAATGTCAGTAAGTATGTTACTATGTCCTTGTACCAATTTGATGACGCAAATTTCTCTTCGATTCGGTTTTCAGTTATTTGGTCCTCAAGTTCATTCACGTCTACCCACTCTTCCTCCTCCCGAGATTTGTTTATCCCAAGAGCTCTGAAATTGGATTCAACTAAAATTTTAGCTAAGCCTTATCCCTTTACTAATTTTTTCAGTTTAACCTCCAAGTCGAACTCTTGAATTTTGGCAAGCCATCTTCCTCTTTTGCCATCACTGTCTGCTTGAACCAAAATATCTTTTACAGAGCTAGTGGGTACATATGCAATCACCTTAGAATGTAAAACATAAGTTCTGAAAGCTTTTAACGCTTTTACCATAGCATATGCTTGTTTTTCCATTATATTATATTTGAGTTCGGCATCTCGGAGACTTTTGCTAAAGAAGGCTATCAGTTGCTCAAAACCTTCTTCATTCTTCTGAAGGAGTACGACGGCGAGTGTGTGTTCAAAGGAAAATGAAAAAATAAGAAAATCTTTGAGATAATCGGGGCTCGCTAGTACCCACGCCTCACTTATAACCTTCTTGATATGGGAAAAGGATGCTTTAGCTTCTGCTGTCCATTTTACTTCACTATTTTTCTTGAGCATATCTGTAATCAATTTCGCGATTTCAGTGAAGTTAGGAATAAATATTCTCAAAAAAAATATTTTTCCTAAGAATGATTGAATGTATTTCACATTCCTAGGAATAGCTATTGTATCTATAGCTTCAACTCTTTTAGGGTCAATTCTAATTCCATCTCGAGATACGATGTGACCCAACAACTTTCCTTCTTGCATAGCAAAGTGAGACTTCTTAGGATTTAAGGATAGACCAAACCTGCGACATTTTTCAAATGTCTGTTTGAGATGAATCAGATGGTCTTCATCCGATTTAGAAAAAATAGTAAGGTCATCCAAATAGATGACTACAAATTTGTCCCGTTCGCCAACGAAAGCAATATCCATTGTGCGTTGAAAAGTAGCACCTACATTCATCAATCCAAATGACATTTTATCGTACATAAATGTGCCCCAAGGAGTGGTAAAGGCGGTTTTTTCTTTATCAAGATCATTGACGGCAATTTGATTGTAACCTGAAAATCCGTCAATCATTGACATCATATTAGCTCCTACTACTTTTTCTAGAACATGGTCCATTTTAGGTAGGGGATAATTATCTTTGAGAGAAGATTTATTAAGATTTCTGAAATCGACACACAGTCTAATTTCCCCATTTTTCTTTCTAACCGGGACCAGATTGGCTACCCAATCAGAATATCTCAGTGGTACAATTATCTTAGGATCAAGGAGTTTTTTGACTTTTCGTTCGATAACAGGTAATAAAATGGGGTTAATTTGTCGAAGTTTTTGTTTAAACGGTTTGACACCAGGTTTCATGGGTATCTTATGTTCGATCACAGAAGTGTCATATGTTTTCAATTCTTCATACGACCATGCGAAAACATCTTTGTATTTTCTTAACAACTCCGTGTATTTATTTTTATTTTCTGTAGATAGATATTTGGATAGTTTTACCATTCGTGGGTTTTCTTTAGTTCCTATGTTACAATCTTCAACCTCCTTTGGTTGGGGTTGTAGGGTGGTTTTTGAAGGGATATCATCTTGATTAAATAGTCTTTCCAAGGGAATTAGACCCTTGGGAATCTGGTTGTTCTTGAGAACGAGCATTTGGTGATTTGCAATTTTATCGTGAAACTCTTTAGAATCCTCCTCCTCCTGCATGATCCAAATGGGATCATTTTGATTTTATTGATCAGTATGCATTTCTGCAAATTCATCTAATGATTCTACAAACTTTTGAAGCTGCTCATTGTCCTCAAAGACCTACCAATGTTGTATGTTATTTGGTATCGAAGTGCGATGTCTAACTTGTATGTGATACTTTAATTTAAAAGCTGTTGGGGGTGTGAAAGTTGATGCTGCTTTGGCTAAAGCATCAGCCTGTTGATTTTCAGACCTTGGGACGAAATGAACATTCACAGAGGAGAAGAAGTTCTCGATTAAATCCCAGACACAATTCCTATAGGACCGCCATCTAGGATGCTTGTCCTGGTACTACCGATTCACATGTTTTATAATTAACTCGGCGTCACCAAAGACTTCGAGTTTCTTTATTTTCATCCTCCTAGTAGCTTCTAATCCTAGCACTAAAGCTTCATGCTCGCATACATTGTTTGTACAATCCACATTCCACTGAAGCCTATATGAAAAGGGGATTATGAATTGATCATCAGGAGCCACAAGGAGTGCTCCTGCTCTAGCTCCAAGGAAATATTAGGCACCATCAAAATACATTTTCCATACACCAGTGTTATATACATTTTTTTCTATTTGTTTTTTTTTAGTTTTTTCTTCTATACAATTTTCGTCTATATCTACTTCAAAATCGTCATCAATAGATAATATACAATTTTCTAAGTCTTGGTCAGCAATATAAACTGGATGATTGTTTGGGTTGTGTGGATCACCTACCATAAATGCCAACCCAATCTCTCTGTAAAGACGCGTGTATTATCCTCCGAAAACTGGAATTGTAGCGTATGTCATATCCAGTTGGAGAGATCCTCCAAGCTTGGCACCCCATGACCTAGATAATAGCATACCATACTTTGGAGGGATGTCAGCGACCACTACATCCATAAGAATGATTTTAGCAGGTATTTGAGCCAAACCTACCACTAGGTATTTAATCATACCTACGGATTTGACTTTCCTCGAATGAAAAGAATATAAGTCACCATAGGGCCTTGTGATTTCAAGACTAATTTTTTCCATAATTGCCTTTGGCATCACATTGTGGGAAGCTCCAGAATCCAGCATACAGTTATGGAGAAGGTGGTCAAATAAGGTTAGCGTGATATAAAAAGGGGCCACAGTGTCTCTCGCACCTTCAAAGTGTGGACCAAAGACTATGTTTGCCTTGTCATCTTCTAAGTTGATGACATCGGCCTGGCTTTCATCTTCAGAAAAGTTAATCATCTTGGCAATTTGTTTTCTGTATATGGGATTTTTAGCTAATTCAACAAAGGGAATAGGAATTTTGATTTTATTTATTTCGTTTTCCAAATTAAAATTTCCTAGGGCCTTGTTGTTTTCTATATTCAGGGCCTCCATTCCTTTCTTTTCAGCTTTTCGTTGTGATGTGGACTTGTTTTCATTTATAGGAGCTTGTGTCTTCACAGGGAGTGTTTCTACTGGTTCTGACTGGACAAGTTGCGTATCAGCTGTGTTTTTTTTTGCGGGCTGTTTATCAACAACTTTTGGAGTTGCCTCATCGGTTTCACTTCTTGGCAAAATATTTTTTGTCGAAACAGTTGGGAGACTTTTGTTCCTTGGTCTTAAATTATATTTTCCCTGTAGTTCAGCTATGATATCATCTGCAATATCTTGATAGATGAAATGTTCAGACATATTATTGCTAACATTGTCTTTCGATGTAATTTATTTATTTAAGGATCTTTCGTAATCTTGTCTCGATAAATAAGGTGATTTTTTATCGTCGCCAAGATTATTAATATCTTCATCGATCTCTTCAAAATCTCCTAGATCTTCCTCTCCAATGAAGTTTTCACTTTTGAAGGGTGTTGGAATTTTTTGGTCTTAATTTTTAATTATTTTCTGTGGGCCTTGAGGATTAGGATTTCTTCTAAAATATTTCTTGGGGAAATTATCCCTTTTCGATTTCTCTAGTTCCATTTTTGAGATCTTGTTTGAAATTTCTCTAATTACCCTAGCCATCTCATCTATTCTATCTCCCGAGGATTTCCCTGATCCTGAAGGTCCACCTTGTTCTTTGAATTTCCTACTTTCTTTGTTTTCAGTTTCAGTTTTTGCTTTTAATTTTCCTGATGCCATCATGTTTGATTCAATCTCAAGCACATCATCCTGCATTTTCGTGAGATATTTTGATCTCCTTTCTCTCAATAATAAGGCGAAGTCGGGACCAAAAGCGCCAGCAAAAGTCACTTTTGTTGCGAGTTGTGAAGGTTTAACCTCAACCGGGATTTTATTATACAACTTGTTGAACCTTTGTGTGAATTTTATAACTGATTCAGAGTTTTTCTTTCTAAGGGCTCCAAATTCAGTCAAGTAGTAGAGGTGGTCCTTCTTCTCTCCCCATTGTCTAGTAAAAGTTCTTTCAAGTTCTTCATAAGATCATAAAGATCCAGCTACTAAGGATCGAAACCAGGTCCTCACCTGTCCTTCGAAATTTTGAATGAGGAGTCTAGAATAGACATCTTTGTGTTCTATTCCGAGGATGTCAACAAATTGGTCGAAAATGTTTATATGTTCTTGGGCAGTCAGATCCCCTTCCCCTATAAATTTCGAAAGACTTTTCATATAATTTTCGGGGAGATCATGTAGAGGAACGGGAAGGGCAAGGGGAGCATATGTAGCAACTACTTTAGTGAAGATTCTGGGAAGTAGTACTTGACCACCTGTTGGTCCTCCTGGGGAACCACCTCCAGCTCCAACACCTCCTTGTGAAGCCATGGTTAGATTTGAGGCTGAAGCTCGGAACGTGTGAGGAGAAGATTCTCGAAAATATGGGGAGGAAACCTCAGGAAATGAGAACGTATCGTATGAGAGGGGAAGTGAAAGAGATCTTTCAAGATTTTCTGAAATGTTTAACTGCGTAAAGTCAGGCTGACATATAGTATATGTGGGTAAAAAGACTTGTCTAAGTGATTTTCATGATTTTAAAATCTTTTTCGGATCGGAGACTGGCGAGGTCTATTTGTTGTTCGGGTTTTTTCTAGTGTTCTTTCGGCTAATAGCCATTTTAGTTATCGTGGAGTCACCAAGTGAAAAATATTAGTATCCTTACAAGGTTTTCTATCCTTGTTCACTATCAAAAACAGAAAATTTCAATGTCGTTCTTCCGAGGGAAAAGATTCCTTTTTTCGTTCCCCGATAATGTCACCAAAAAGATGTTCTTCCTAAGTTTATACTTTAAGGCTGTAAAGTATACCGTCAAGGCATCCGTAAATCTTAAAAACAATAACTTGAGGATAAGAATTGAAAAGGAAGGGTAAAGCAAAATCAGTTTCTCAACGGTCTCTGTCTAGCTTCCCGTTGTTCTTGGATGCTAATATCTCTCTCAATAGCAGCCCATGAACGTTCTAATTCGACCCGGTTAGTTTTTTTTTGTAGGATGGTATTAAATAGGTTCAAAGAAATACTAGTTTGATCTTGAAGGCCAGGTTCAATGTTGGGTTGTCTGCTACTTGGAACAGTCATGAAGGATAAGATCTTATTTAATCGTGAAAGAATTTAATCAAATGTTACTTCAAAATTTTAAGAGATGAGAATAGGAAAAACAATTTTGAAATTCAAAACACTAACATAAATACATTCGAGGTCGTTTCCTGGATTTGCAACAATTTGAGAATTATAAAATAACAAAGAAGTACTACAGAAAAATATGAGGCTTTAATCAAGAAAGAATCTCATATTTGCGACAGGTAATAAAGAAGGAAAATGAGGTTTCTAATGAAAAGTTAAGTATTAAGGTTCAAATGATTAACATGTCTTAAAATCACTGATAGCAATTTCAGAGGAATAGTTGTAAATAATTTGATATCCAAATCAATTTGAACTATATATGAGATGTTTGTAGGTAACTTCAAATTGATTATTCATTAGAAAAACGTTGAACGAAAAAAACAATAAAGTATAGTAAACAGGGTTGAAGAACACATAGCTACAAATTGGCAGGATTCAAAATCTCGTCTGTAATGTATATTATGATGGATTGGAAAATTGTTAATACAATCGGCTCTCTCCAAAAAATCAAAACCAATTTCTCAGTCTTTAGAAAATATATTTATACATCTTCATCAAAAAATTTCTCGTTGGTGACTACAACTTCCTAATATTACGGTTACATATATGAATAATGTCAACCATTTACATTTCCTTTCTAATTTCTAATGATAAAAACATTCAAAAAAAATGTTTTTACGTTTGTGTTGGTGAACTTCCTTTCTCCGCCTCAAGACACTGAACACACTTTCCCAAAAATTTCACAAAATCTCTGGGAGCATCTGGTATCTCATTTGCTTCAAACATGAAAAATCTTTTCTGTACTTCAGGCAAATGATTTTCTATCATCTTCTCTGTGAACTTAATAGTTTGCAACTTTAGGTTCGGTGTCATCATCCATTTGTTGATTTCTATGATATTGATTAATTTAATTTTTGAAATCTCTATCTTCATTTCCTCCAGCTCTTCTTTGAACCTTAGCTGGTGCTTGGCAATATTAATCTCACCTAATAATCCGGGACAATCATTTTTTCCAATATTCAATGAAGTTCTTTCTAAGAGATAAAAAATTTCTTGGTAATCATCATTGACATCTCTGGTTATTCTTTTATATTCGGCCAGGCCTGCTTCCCACACTTTAAGTATTATGTCCCTTTTAACCTGTTCAGAAATGGATAATTTCTGAATCCTTCCGACTTCTTCCTTTGTTGAGAGGGCTACTACCTTTTGGAAAGTCATTCTAGCCGCTTTCACCTCCCTTTCCTTCTGGAAAACATTCTCCAAGTATTTATTTGTTTCTTGAAAATAATTCTGGACTATTTCCATATTCAAAAAACACTTTCTGCTGTTCTTCCTCTATTTTCAAATGTATTCCCAATGCTTGTGTCCTGAAAATTTCAAGTTCTACTACGTGATTAGTAATAGAACTAATTTTATCTTGTAACTGTTTATTTTCTTCTCCCAGCTTTTGGACCTATGCCTGTGTGACCTGTATTATCTATTTTGCCTCTTCTAAGTCTATTTTCATTGTCTGAATTTCTTGCATATCTTTTAGTCTAGCCTGTTCTAGACCCTTTTGTATTCCCCAACTGATATTTCTCTCAATTTCTTTCAATTTGTCCTATAGCTGAATTATTGTTTGGCCTTTTTGTTCAAGCATGGTTGTTAAATTGCCAATAGAATATATATTTGTTGATGCTATAGTACCCATCGTACCTGCTAACTCCGTAGAAAATTCTCCATCTTTAAGATTCTTTCCATCTATAATGACCCTATGTTTTTTAATCATCCCCTCTCCTCTTGGATGGATTTCCTGTTTCAAGATTGCTCTTCTCTTTTTACTGAAAGAGTAATCTGATGGAGGGATTTAATCCCTTGAAATTGGCTCTAGATCACTGACATACAGAGCTCCTTCATGGGGGGTTCCATAAGTTGACTACAATGGGGTTAAGGAAGTGATAGGACTACCGAGCTCTGTTGATGTTGTTCCTCCTATCTTTTCTGGAACATCCTTAAGGATTTCTGGGGTTGTTTCCAGCTCTTTTCCCTTGTTTGTCTCTGATTCTTTTCTTTGAGAACCCTCTGTGTCTTGGGAAGGTATCTTAGTATCCTTCATCTTGCCTTTGGTATTTTCTTTGTCCTGTGTATTAGTTTCAAACCCTGGAGGAGGCCCTTCCTGTTCTGGAGGTGGGGTTGAAACTTCACCCTGCAAAATCTTGGGTAGGCAACTTCGCCTATGGCTCTTGAATGATAGGAATCCAGTCTGTGATTCAGGTGGCATGGCCTGTACTCTATTCATTACTTCTTCATAGGATTTAACATCCTTAAATACATCATCATAGATAGATGTTTCATGTTCATACGCCTTTAGATTACAATGCATAAAATGCCTACTTATTACTTGGTAGGGGTCATACTTTCTGTGCTCAATATCTACTAATTTCACTTCTTCTAATGATTCAACCTCTACCTTAGAATGGACTAAATTTAATAAAGAAAATTTCCCAATATGAACAGGAAAAGTTGGCCATGACTTCTTCTGAGCTACTTTTAATTCTAATTCAACACCGCCCTTTACTATCTGATGGGCTATCTCCCTGCACACCAATTTTTCCGGTAGGAATTTAGGGAGTGAATGAGGGGGAATGGAACAAATGTAAACCTTAATGTAGGAAAAATTCTCCTCAATAAACCAGTCGGCAATTGCCTTAAGATTTTTTGTGATTGCATCAAAAATGCGAGGGGGTTCGCATCCAAAAAATATTTTATGCATCGGAATTATAATAAGCTGACAAACCTCATAAGATGAATCCTTAGCATTTTCTTCCCAAAGGGCCGAGTGATATTTATGAATGGTTTCTGGACAGGAAATGTTCCAACTCCAATTCATTAAAGGAAAAGGAGTCACATAACAGATTGCATCCATAATGTATGATGACATGTAAAAGGCTGTTGGTTGTCCCTTTGATTTTGTTGCTTTATAGTTTAAGATTTCTTGTGTTAGGCTATGTGAAAAAATCTTATGCCAGTTAAAACCATTTCCTTCTAAAGATTCTTCTAAAAAGGGCAACCAATCTGCATGAAAATAGCAAGGATCTTTTCTTCTGAAAAGTCTACGTAACATAATGGCTACATATACCATGTATTCATTCAAGGATGTTGTAGCATAAATCCCATGGGAATCAGTTCTAAACTTTGCTGGACACCTCGCCCATTCTCTAATCATATTAGGATATGTCCGGTCTGCCTCAATACATTCTTTCCTTTGAAACTCCGCTAAAAATTTAGCATTAAAAGTATGTTTAGGATTTGGTGAGAGTTTATACATTACTTGTATGTGTTCTAGCCTGAATGAGATGACGATAACTCCTTGGTTGTTTAAGATTCTCCTCGTTGGAATATTGACCTTTTCTAGGGTCCAGATGATCATATCATTGTATGGCACGAGCCGCGGGCGCACAACGATCTTATGAAGCTCTGACTCAGCTATGTCCCGGCAATGATTCTCAGAATCAGGATGAGCATTCTCAAGCTCGTATTCCAGCAATTCGGATATTTGAGTCCAAGATTTAATGGAGTCTATAGCATGTGGAGTGGTGTCGGAGATGATATCTCCTTCCTGTGCATCTTCATTCTTCTTCAGTGCCTTTTTCGGTGCCATGAATTTGTGTTTAATTGAAAACTTGTCACAGAAAATGGATGAACAAGCTCAGCTAAAAATGAAAACATAGACATTTGGATGTTCATTTTGAATACATTAAAAAGTGACAAGATTGACACAACTATCATGAATTTAAGGCTTTTAATGCGGAAGATATATTTCCGAGATATGCATTTAATGTCCGTATTTAGGCGCCTTCGGGTTTTTAAAGTAAATGAGACACTTACTTAATAGGAAAGCGAAACATGAATGAACACTTAAAAATAATGATTATCATTAATCCTGTTTTGGAAAAAAGGTCAATTAGTGCTAATCATAGATTAAAGATGAAAACTTTGCTTTTCGGGATTTCAGAAATCATGATGTCGAGAGGTATGTCGTCGATGAAATCCGATTTCCAAAATTGCGAAATCGCAATGTTTTAATTAAGACTTAAAACATTTTTAGCAAATTAATTAATTGAGATTAAACATTTTTAGGATTTCGAGGATCATGATGTCGAGAAGTATGTTATCAATGAAATCCGATCTCCAAAATCGCGAAATCGCGACGATTTTCTTTTTAAAAACAGTACTTAACTCATCTTAATTAACTAGCTAATCACGATTAATGCCAAAACATAATTAGTTTGGTTCAACGCGAACTGTGGATTGAAGTTTCGTGATTTGGGATTTTGGGAATCATGATGATAGGAGATGTGATCTCATTGAACCGCGAATCCCAAAATTGTGACATGATTATCTTAACCCTTAACCTTTCATATAAGAGAATTAATTAATCCGTGTTTTAACTAAGACTTCAATGTTTTGGGAAATCAGGGATTGGGATTTCGTGATTCGATTTGCATCGAAAAAATTTGTTTGTAGAAAACCCCGAATCCCGAAAATTCTTTAAGCTTAATTTTAAAACCGTTAGTTTTAAAATTTAACACGATTTAAATAATTTCAAATAAAAAGCGTCGGGATTCTTATAATTCTTTTAAGCCTTTTTGCCTTTTATTATCCGAATAATTAAAAACCTTAAGAAAAAGGTGTCGTGTGCTTGGGATTGATAACGAAACTCGTGTTTTGTGAAAAGCCGAAACCCGAAAAAGAAAAATTTAGGCCTTGGGGATAAAAATTTAAGAACTGCCTCAACATGTTGCTTTGATAAAAGATTGGGATTGATCATATTTTATTCAAAAAGGACAAAAAATTAAATTATGGTTTTCCTTCATTTGCTTATACAAAAATATAAACATAAAAATTTAAATCCCTGAGATGAGATATCTACATCGTTGGTATAATCAGGCACAGTCACGCAAAGCTCCTCTTGGTTTTGAGATTAGTTCATTCTCTACTAAATAGGGGCAACCACGTGAAGGTGGAAGCTCTAATTATGTTCCTCCCCCCCCCCCTTCACATCACTCTCAATTTCACCATAGTACCTAATTTGAAATTATAAAGAACATGTATCATATACTATATTATACAAAATTAAAACATATAAAGATCACATAAAAGATATAAACGCATACCTCTTCTTTTCAACAATTAAATATCAATCATCATCTTCTTCATCCCGCTCAACATCTGTATCAAGATCTGATTCAGAATCGATATTGGTGAAAGGCTCATTCATATAAACATCATCATTAACGTCATTTTTGTTGATTAAGGTTGGTTGTCATTGATGTCAACCCTTGAAGAAATCCCTGCAGCACAAAGGTTTGGGTAATGAACCCAATATTGTTTGATGTAAAGATGAATCACTATTGTCTTGTCATGGTTGATAAGAAGTAAATATGGATGAACTCCAAAGTGGTCCCCTTATGGTGAAAGCCCTCATGGGAGGACACTTTTTGGAGTAAGATAACCCATTCTTAATTGTGTAATAATGAGATGAAGGACAATGAATTTGTCAGCTAAAATATCCAATATGGATAGTGCTTGTAATTCCATTTCCGGTGGTATGTGGAACGTCACATAACTCCTCACGGTTAGAGAGTTATGGCCATGAGACGTTGGAGACCCCAGGTTTGGGTAATGGACCCAAGTTTTCTTTATGGATAATGGTATGAGTTATGATATATTTTCAGATAATACTATTCTATATGGATAGTACATGTCATGCCATTTCTAGTGGTATGTGGAATGTCACATAACTCACAGTTTGAGAGTTATGGCCTTACGAAGTTGGAGGACCCTCACATGTCATCTAGAAGCACCAAAAGGTCAAAGTAGTCAAAGTGGTTTAATGGATTTTAAAAGGTAAATAATAAAGTGAAGTGATGAGTGTACTATAATTCAAAGTTAATACAAAATAAATTGTTTCAATAATAAATTTAATGGAGAAATTAAAAGTGGGTTAACCCTAAAATAAGGAAAGTGGGGCCAAGTGACCTAGAAGATGTTTTTAAGGAAGCTACTTGGAGAGTATAAATAAGAGGCAAGGCTCTCTCATTTTAATCACACTTGATCATATTGAATACCTATAGGTGTCTGAGGTATACAAGGATATCTAAGCCAAAATGCAAGGAAGGATAAATTATTTTGATGGTGCTTTCTAAGGTATGTTGTTTTCAAGTCATCTCACAATTTTGCCATAATTTTTTTTCTATAATTATTCAGACCTTGAAATTGCTATTCCATTGAGGAAACATATCCAAGTATCTATGGTAAAAAATTCAGCTTGTGTTTCATTGTATTTTGGGAGTTACACTCCGTGGAAAATAGGGTTTGTGGCTAGTCCTGAAACTAGTCAAAAACAAGTGTTTCGGGTAAAATGTCATAACTTCTTCATAAAAGATCCAAATTTAGTGAAACAAAATGTGTTGGTTAGAGTACAGTCTATAGTATTCTATGTAATAGTTTCATATCGATTCAACAAATATTTTGTGCAGGCCATGCTCTACAAGGTCTCTCTCTAGAATAAGCCAAATTTCAGCAAGGTATGCCATTTTTTCTATAACACCTTTTCTGAGAGGTTCCAAGTAGTGAAACCTGGAGGAATTGCATAAAAAACACTGAAGAAAATTGTATATCAGTTTCATATATTTATTCACTACAGATACAAAGTTATCATCATTTCAACTTAGGGTTGTTGACTAATCCAAAAACTAGTCATGTGAGAAGTTTGATGAAGATGCTAGTCTCTTGTTGTCAAAGTTAAGGAAGGTTTGCAGGCATGTGATAATATAATTTGGATGATGAAATTGATGAGGGATTTTGGTTGAGGCACATGTTGAGTACATGGCTGAGACAAGTAGTTGATGAGTTGGCACATACATGAGGTGTATAGTTGATGATGTTGGTACATATTGATGAGTCATAGTTGATGAGTAGTTGACACATGATTGGTACATACTTGGTACATGGTTGGATGCACTTGTTTATGGTACAGGTTGATTAAAGATTGTTTGGTACAGGTTGGTGCATGGTTGATGCACTTATTTATGGTACAGGTTGATTACATGTTGAGGTACAGGTTGATGTATGGTTGATGCATGGTTTAGATTTATTGGTATAGGTTTACAATGGTATATCTCACAGTGATAGTGTGACAATGGTTCCATCATTATACTTCTACTTCAGGGTGGTTGGACAGGGCAAGGACAGGTGGTTGTAGCCACCTTCCAGTTGTAGCCGGAGAACATAGGGGGTTGTAGCCTCCTTCTGGTTGTAGCTAGATATTTGGGGAGTTGGAGCTTCCTCTGGGTTGTAGCCTGATAAAATAGGGGGTTGGAGCCTCCTTCCAGTTGCAGCTAGAAAAAAAAGGAATTTGGTGCTTCCAATGAATGTAATTCTTCAAGACATATAAGAAAAATCATTATG
>ML784794.1:20596-31101 GCA_009831015.1 Picea engelmannii
AGGAAGTGTAAAGAACCTACCGCAAGGAGTGCACAGTCGTCGCAAGAAATCGAATATTGTGTAAACTTTTGTTGCAAAGAGTCCACAGACCTAGAATTCGACGAAGAGTCGAAGGGACTCCATAAAGAAGTCGTAGCACGAGAGAGAAAGAACACCAGGAAGGTGAGAAAGGATTATTTTCAAGAATATTTGGATCTAAGTTGACGAATCTCCCAGAAAATCAAGAAGTTCTTGGGAGATCGAAATCTTTGGAGAGATCAAGCTCAGGAGGAGTAACACTTTCCAAGAAGCGTGAACGAGATCCAAGAAATGGACTCGTAGGAAGGATAAAGGTCAAAGCCTTTAAATCCTTTCGAAAATATTTTAAGTCTGAAGAAATCTTTAGCTCAAAGGGAAGATTTGGACCATCCAATTAGCGTCCATACAATGAGGAGCAAGTGCAGAGGAGGAAATATCTCAACCGTTTGATCTGAGTGCAAACGGATCCTAGTCTTTTGATCAAGGTAAAGTGCACTAACATTAAAGATTTGAACATACACAGGAGGAACAAGGTCACGAAATTATGAAATCATCGGAACTATCCATCATGACAGGACACGTGGTGAGAGATCAACATTTCATTGACTCGTAGAGTGGAAAGATCAAAGAGAAGAATTGTGAGGATTCACGAAATGTGAAATCACAAAAAGATCACAACTGTTGATCATTTTGAAATCATCCAAACCATCCATTGTCAAGGAGGACACATGATGAGAGATAAACATTTTGTTGACTTTTGACTCGAAGGAGTTAAAGGTTGAGTCGCGAGAACTCGTGAAACGCAAAATCGTGACATGATATGAGCCATTGATCAAAGGGGAGATCTAGATCATTGACCCATCACCATCGCAATTTCAGCTATCAGGATAACGGAGGCAAGGAGACTCCAAAGACGCAAACTGCGAAATCATGAAAAGATCACAGTTGTTGATCGAAGGAGGGATTTGAACCGTAGATCTAGTTTTGTCTGGATTTCGCAACTCGGGAAATCAAAGGTAAGAGTTTTGGAAACTCGTGAAATTTGAAACCACGAAGATTTGATCTGAGTCATCAATTCGAGAATAAATTTGGACCGTTGAGCATCTAGCGAGACGACTCATGAACTATGAACTCACGAGATGCAAAATCATGAAACACAAAATCACAAAGTGCTCGAAGATTGGACCACAGTCATAGAGAAGGGTCACATCGGTGAAGGGGAATAGAGGAGCTAGCATGAGCTAGGGTCCTGTCGGGATTTTGAAAGTCGGGAGAGTCGGAGTGACTCACATGTAAAGGCCCAATATGTGAAGTCACGATGCACCTTTCGATTAGGTGACTGGTCATAGCCTTAGTCACAAAAAGGGAGGGGTTTAACCAGGAGAGTTAGCGTCTAAACATGCTGAAGCTTAAAGGTGTTAAGGAGAAAGATGTGGGTTCCATATAACCTATGATTTAAGGGAAAGAGGGCATGTTAAGTGGATTTGAGGTTCTTGAGGGCCAAAGAGTCAATCAGACTCAATTTCTTGATCGATCCTAGACCAGGAGAGAAGGGGGTCTGCAGAACAAGTGGGAATTTGGGGTTGCAAATCAGAAAAAAAACAAAGCATGGTAAAGGCATACCTAACTCACAAAACAGTCAACCTCAAGACAACCAGTCCAAGCCATAGGTAATGGGAAGAAAAAGAAGGACACTGGGAAGTGGTGCAACTTCCACAAAATCCCTTGGCACAAAAGCAATGAATATTGCTCAAAATAATCATTGGTGGATGATCTCAAATAAATAGAGTCGAACCCCGACTTAGACTCTGATTTAGAAAATAATAAGAGGATACAAATCATTGATGCAGAACCCACTGCTACTATAGCAACCGCAACAATCCAACCAGAAGAACTAGAGGTTCTTGAGGAGGGGGAGTGCCTCTTCAATTCACAGATGTGGGTGAAGGGGGCCCTACTACATTTCATTATTGATAGCGGAATCTAGAAGAATATCATCTCAACAGAGGTCATCAAGAAGTTGGATTTGTCGACCACACCATACCTACAGTTATACAACATAGAATGGCCTCGTGAGGGACGAGATATTCATGTTAGCCGACAATGTCAACTGTTATATGGCATCAAGCCCTTCAAGGATGAGGTACTTTGTGATGTTGCACCACTGGAATTTTGTTATGTTATGTTAGTCTAGTGATATATGTGGAAGCATCATGTTTTTTATGGGTCTCAATCCCATAGATTCATTTTTACTTTGGGGGGTCATCCCTACAGGATACCAGAGGTAGTTCCGACTACTGTACTAACAAAACAAAGTTGCAAATTAATCTCACATACCGCAAAGTTTATCCTCTTCACAATCTATTCAGAAGAGAAGGACACTGCAACCACTGTAGCCTCATCCCAATACCCTTCTATCTAGCAGAAGCAGATCGAAAATATTGTAGAAGAGCACCAAGACATTCCTACTACACCTACGGGGGTGCCTCCACACTACCCAATCAAACCAAGTTATGATAAATCCATTCATGTTCTTCATGTCGCATATTCACCAATAGAGTCCTCCCACACTCAAGAATATCATGTAGCCAGATTGGTTAAACATATCCAACCCCTCCAACAACAGGTTCATAACAGCCTTCAACAAGATAAGTAGAGCAACTTCTTCAGCAAGGAAAGAAACTCACCAAGGTTCATATTTAGAAAAATATTCCCACAAGACTTGACACAATGGAGAACATTGTTTCCTAAGGGGAGAGAATTGATCAAGGAGGAAATCGTTTTCCACCCACCTATTCCATTGGATCAAAACATGGCTTTCCACCTTGGCATTTTTTCTATGGTTTTTTGGGTCCTGAAATTTGGGGGCTATTTTGAGGCATTAAATGACCTTTTTTGGGAACGATAGCTCCCAACAATACTTCAAATCCATGTCTACGTCGAATTAAATATGTACTCCTCGGCTAGACCTTTCCTACAAGGTATAGAATGCCCCAAACGAAGATCGTATGCAAGTGTTATGCCCTTGGGATGTTGACGTACCAACTACCCCCATCGGGGCCTGCAAACCTTTTTTTGTTTCATCTTTCGAGGTTATGGTTTTGGATTTTAATTATTTTAAAAAGGCCTCTAGAGCCTCATTTTAAAAATCATCATCTTCTTTTGAAATATTGTAGCCATAACATCTCTTCTCAGAGATAAGCTTCCACCATTCTAGTGAGTCATTCACTCTTTAATTTTACATTTTATGTACATTCTCTCATTAATAAAAATTGTACATTATTGTATCTTTGTGTTTATTGCAATATGTTTGTATATTTCATTGTTATATTTATGCATTCATTTCATTCTCAAAATAATCTGGATCAATGGAATCAGAGCAGGCTACTCCTTTTCGTTTCTCAATGCATGTCCTCGACGAGGTCATGGTATAGAGAGTTGGGTCTCAAGCTAGTTTCTCTTGTAGAAACATTCTATCACCAATGCAAGTGGCCTCCCATGGCAGAAGAGAATAGGAATGAGGGATCAAAATATCCCATCAAGTTGTTTCTCGTGGAATCCCTCGCACAACAGAGGAATGAGATGTTGGATAATTTTCCCCAAATCCTTCAACGATTATGGACAATAACAGGTGTGTCTTCGCCAAGCAGTCGCTTTGGAGATGCTACTATATTCAATATACAACTTAAATTTTATATTCTAGTATTTGAAGGTGAGATCGATGTGGATGATTTGGAAAAATGGTTAAATTTTCTGGATGATAACGGAGTTCGGCACAACTTTGCCTACGTCTCCGGGCCTTTTCTTTGTGAGGGAGGCTTCTTTATTTCTGTTTGAAAGCTTAATAGTACATCTTTACAATGTCGAATGGCTTCTAGACTGATCTGGTCATGTTCGCCCAGATCTCTAGAATCTTGCACAACTTACGGCTGCTAAAATGGATGTCCTGAGCTCTCAGAAATCGTCCGATAGCATCTCCTCCTCAACAGCTTCCCTGCCTCAAACTGGCTTTGACTTGGCTTTGCCTCAGCATCTCTGCTCTCCAAAACCGTCAAAAAGTTGTCCAAAAACTCTCTCCTTGGCCTCAAAATGGCCTAGGTTAAATAGTGGGAAAGTTGGTTGCTCATCCCCAACTTCCTCCCAAGAATAGGCTCTAAAAAATCCCAATAACTCTCAATTACATTAAAAATTGGTTTAATATTAATTAAAAACCCAAAACAGTTATAAAACCCACTTTTTTTAAAATAGGTTTAAGCCCTTTTTTCCTGGGTGCGCGCACCTAATTAAGGTCACATGGCTACCATATGGCATAGCGCTAGCCCTATGGGCTAAGCGCTGGCCCTAGCCCCCTTTGCGCTCCATCACCCGGTTCCATGGTATGTTCATACGCCCCCGTGCTAACGGTTGGAACCGTTATAACCGCGCTCCATTTACATTGGCGCCCACATAGATTGTGGTTCCGATGCAGGGTTACATTGCTATGTGGCATGTGCCCATGGGCCAATTCCATAACGGTTCAAACGATAATCCCCATCACGCTCCCGGTTCCGTGGACGTGGTCGTGTGCGCCGAGGGCTGGGCCAAGCCCCAGCCCTTTCCCCCCGCCATCCAACCATTGCAACAAAAATAAAACTATTTTCTCCCGCATACATAACAAGTCCCAACGCATGGTGTAACGATCACGGAGAACTTGTTAAAGCTTTGTTGGTGGGGGAGGTCCGGGGTTGAAATCCCTCGGGCCCCAAAAAATTTTGACATAGCCCTCATTGGCTAAACCCGAGGTGCCACGTGGCAGCCCGTGATTGGGCCACGTGGCACCTTAACCACCAATCAAACCTTGACACGTGTCGACTTCTGATTGGTCCACGTGTCTTGCCACTTGTCAAACCGTACTGCAACGTCACTTTTCCGTGTCAGATCTGTCGTACGCTCTATCAGCTTGCCACGTCATCTTCCATATGCCATGTCATCCGAGCCACGCAAGCTGCTGACATCATCCCATGCCACGTGTCACCCTTTCAGTGGTGACACGTGTCACCTCGGGATTGGTCCAGCCGTACCCCAAAACGCCAAATCTGCCTGACACGTGTCACTGCCTAAGGCTACCACGTGTTGTCTCCTGGTGCTGCCACATGTCACCTGTATGGACGTGCCACATGTCCTGTACGGACGGTACGGACAGGTACAGTCAACATCCAAAAATTTTGCTTGTTTGGCTTGGCAGACAGAATGCGATATCTTCTCCATAAGGACTTCGTTTGACGAAAAAATTATACCACTGGAATCAGGAAGATGAGCCGGACGCAATGGTGTTGGTTTCATCGAATTCTGATCACTTTCATTTTTGAGCATTTTTCATGCCCTGACAGGCTTCTGAATCTGATTTCGGATCAGGATACCATGACAAAGTTGATCCACTGGAATGCCCAAACTTCACCTCGATCTGAACTCTTAGATCGATGCCAAGACTTAGCCAAGATGGACTCCCCAACCCCGGATGGGGTGCCACGTAGCACACAAGGGCCAACCCAAGCCAAGCCATAAATATGGAAGGTTGGCACCCATCCCCTCTCCATTAATAATGGGAGCCTAACTTAACTTCCTGCCAAGAGCCGAAGGACGGCTCTCTCACATGAGTGGAGTGAGGACAAGGAAATTCAATGTATGGGGGTCGATAATGGAAGAAGTCATGTCGCCCCCCCTCATTATCACCCAGCAATGCACCAACCTTTACCATTTCACCCTCTACCTGCACCGGGCAAGCAGCTCAATGCTCTGGTGCAACTATAGCATAACCTCTTGCAAGCTTGCCATTAGCATTACCTTCTTGATGCCATGGGAGAGAGGCAGGTCGCGTTGCGGCCCTGCCTGGCATAGTCTGGCAGCGCGACAAAGGAGGCAGTAGATGTTAGAGCGGGCGCTCTCCATAGCCCGCACTCAGAGAATTGAGGCAACATGCAAAGGAGGGATGGCCAGTTCATCTCCAATGGCTTATGTGGAGGAAGTAACCCCGAAGGAACCCATCCAAATCCCTCTGAAGTCCCTTCTCTTCACTGTGCCAGAGAATTGGCAACCCTCAAGAAGCTTCTTCACGGAAGACACCAAGCTAGCCACTGTAGCTCACCACAACACCAGCACCATGGAGGCGAAGATAGAAGAGGTCCACATCTACATTGTCGAGGATGAATTCCTCCATATGGACTCTCAGGATGCTCTACTTCCAAAGGGCTACAATCCTTCTAGTGCCACAGCAAGAGACGGGGACCCCGGGAAGGAGGAAGATGCACAGGGATGGCGCGTGGCGACGAAGCATAAGGATGGAGCACAGGACAGAGTGCACGCTGCATCAAGCGAGGCTGTGGAGGGTTCGGGTGGCACCATGAGGGAAGGTGGTGAGGTATTTGCGCCACCTCCTATCTCAATTGTACCGGATCCATGGCATGCCCCCCCACCCTTCTTCCACCCAGAATAATTGGAATTAGTGTTTGATCTGAGAAGCCAAATGGCAAATCAAGTCCACCGTGGCACACTCATGCACCAATGCATCGATATGTTGTATGAAGCATTCTCCAATGCGCCAGCGGGGCAAAAATGCCCGACATGTGCAAGACCTTATGCCCTTCCAACTCGGAATGGACCGCACAAGGAAGACCCTGATGAAACTACTTCTGGTGCTAACGGGAAATTGTATGGCTTGGAATTCTTTCTGGTTCTGGTTAGGTGTCAGTCTAAACTCTTTTTTGTTCAGTTCCAAATCCAATCTAGTTTTAATTCTAGTTTTAATTGTTAATGTAAAGACTATAGGTCGCCACCTACCCTGGTTTCCTCTCGGAAAGCAAGATGGCGGACCGCATTTTTTCGACATGGACATCCAAGACTACCAACTATCCCGATTTCCACTAATTCGACGAAACAATTGACAACCTAGAAACAGATGTTATTTTTGTATGTCATCTATCCCTCTTTTTATTTAAAAATAAATAAATAATTTAACATGGCAGAGTGTGACCAAGAAAGGTATTTTTAAATTCTCGATTCAAAACTAAAAATAAAAATTTTCTTAATGCATGACGTAGGGTCACATTAGTTATGGAATATATAATCTTATGATGTTTTGCTAAAGGTTTTAAATGGACAATCGCATGGAGTGCCTTAAAAATGAATAAGCCAAAATGAAGTGGCAACCCTGGTTTATTAATGGAGCATGTTAATTTATAATAAATTTAGAAGAATTTGAGATAAGGTATTCCAAGAAATACGATGTTCAAAATCAATTTCAATTCATTTCAACAAAGAAGTATGCTTTGAATGAAATTCAATGAATCTTCATGAACATAACAATTATAAGATCAATATAATGTTCACTAATTCTTATGTCAAAATTTACATGCATTATTTTCTTATATTATTCTATTGATTTGCATATTCTTTCAATTATATAAGGTTCAACATTGTTACTTGAAAAATATGGATATAATCATACTTTTTCTAATTTCATGCATTAATCACCTCAATAAAATCACAAGCAAAAACCAAATCAAAGTAAAATTTGACAAAGATCCAACAATTCCAATAAAAAAGAGATCATGGATGTTGTAAATTCATAAGGAAAATGTGATTAAGAGGAAAAAATAATAAAATCCTTCTCAAAAACAAAATAGTACAGAAAATCATTATTTACCAAAAGTAAGAGTCTTGTAAAAATTGATTCCTAACTCAAATAAAAAAAACTATCTGCTCTCCACCAAACTTTGATATACATTCTTTTAAGGCGCATAATAAAATCATATGAGAAATCTCTAATTGAATTGTTTTCATTTTTCCAAAAAGTATAAAATTACTAAAAAGGAAACAAAAAAAATAAAACAAAAGTTTAAGGCTTGTAAAATTGATGCATTATTCAAATTGAAAATAGTCAACTCATTTCCACTCATTAACATATATTACTTCAAGGTGCAGATTAAATTTTTTTTTTTAATTTAGCTTTTAGTTGAATTATTTCAATCCACCAAAATGCTCAACTAACTAATTTATGCACTAAAGACCAAAACTACACAAAAGCATCAAAACATCATGATAACCCAAGTTTAATCAAACAAAGACATGAAATCTCTTTGAGTAAGTATATATGAGCAGGTAAACAATATCAAATTATTATAAAGAGAATATACTCAAATGGTGCAACCATTGTGCATGTGAATAAAATGCAACGAA
The DNA here is from genome assembly GCA_009831015.1 of Picea engelmannii. Lineage (NCBI taxonomy): Eukaryota > Viridiplantae > Streptophyta > Pinopsida > Pinales > Pinaceae > Picea > Picea engelmannii. The sequence goes on from ML784794.1 coordinate 28,829, forward strand.
ACAACACGTTTACATGACACAATAATCCTATCACCGAAATCATAGTCTTTAAGTTAGATTATGGATGGAATTTTATTAATGATTTTGTTATGACAACATTACATCACCATATCATCATCCCATGAAAGATAAACCAAAAGAATCATTAATAAGAAGCGTAAACAACCAAACAACCAAAAAAGGAAAAATATCAAACCATCCTTTCAAATCAAGTGAAACAAAATCAAATACAAGTGAATGCAGTGATTTTTCAAAATTTAAAAGGGGCCCCCGTTTATTTTGCAAAAAAATAAGGGGAGTTGTTGAGGGCTCAACAAATTGATAGGCTATTACCGCAAGTTTGTAAAGAACTATGGTCAAATATAAGCACCTCTAACAGCATTATTGAAGAAGGAAGCATTTTCTTGGATTCGAGTAGCAACAAAATCTTTTGAAAAAATTAAGGAGGCTATGCGTACAAATCATATCTTGGCCACACCTAACTTCACAAAAAAAATTATTGTGGAGTGTGAGGCCTCGGGCCATGGCATTGGTGCATTTTTAATGAAATAAGGAATCCCCCTTGCCTTTGAAAGAATCCAACTTAAAGGAAAAAACTTACTCAAACCAATTTATGAAAAATAAAAGTTGGCCATACTACATGAAGCTAATAAATGACACCCCTACCCAATAGGAAGACACTTAAAAGTAAAAATGATCATGATAGCTTGAAGTACTTATTGGATAAATGATTATCTTTAGAAGAGCAACAAAAATGGTTTACAAAGATGCTAGGTTATGAATTTGAAATTATACACACAAAAAAAAACATAATGTTGTGGCAGATGCCCTTTCAAGGAAAGAAGAAGAAATAGAAGGTTCATTATGTGTTATTTATATTCTGCAATCTGATTGAGTGGAAGAATCAAGAATATAATGGAAATAAGATCAATAGGTATGAAAGATCATTCAACAAATACAAGAGGACCCCAACTCATAAGATAATTTTGTATGGAAGAGTGATTTTCTATGGTATCATGATCGCCTATATTTATGTAAGAATTCCCAACTCAAACAAATGGTCCTTCTGTAATTGCATTCTTATCCTATAGTAGGACATTAGGTATTCTTGCAAACGTACCAAAGAATCAAGAAGTATTTTTTATGGGAAGAGTCTTAAAACTGATGTTCAAAAGTTTGTGTTTGAATGTGTGGTCTTCCAACATAATAGGGGAGAGACAATCAAAATGCTAGGTCTCCTACAACCATTATCTATACCAATTCAATTTTGGGAAGAAGTTTCAATGGATTTTATTACAGGATTACCCATATATAAAGGAAAGACGGTCATCACGGTAGTAGTGGATCGACTGACAAAGTATGCCCCTTTTTTCCTCTCTTTAACATCACTTTAAAGAACGTACAGTAGCCTCGTCATTCATGGAAACAATTCAAAATCTACATGGAGTCCCCAAAATTATTGTAAGTGACAGAGATCCAATTTTCACTGGAAATTTTTGGACCAAATTTTTTTCTTGTTTGGGTACCCAATTGGCTCATAGCTCATCTTACCATCCTCAATCCGATGGGAAAATTGAGATTGTGAATAAATGTCTAGAAGGATATCTTAGTTTGTTTGCATATAATAAACAGACACAATGGTTCAAGTGGTTTCCCCTGAAGGAATGGTGGTACAACACATCCTTCCATACTTCATCAAAAATGTCCCCATTTCTGGCACTTTATGGATATCATCCTTCATCCATCACATCACCCTTGAAAGGGAATGTAAATTTTCAAGCATTTGAGGAAGACATAAGGCACCAACAATAGATTCTCAAACTATTGAAGGACAACCTGGTTATGTCACAAATGGGATGAAACAACAAGCATATCAACACTGCAGTGAAAGGGAATTTGAAGTGGGGGATTGGGTATTTATGAGGCTACAACCATGAAAACATATGTTCCTCAAGAAAGAAAGAAAAAAGGACAATAAATTATCACCCAAATGTCATGGCCCCTATAATGTTTTGCAAAGGATTGGAAGTATACCTTACAATTGGAATTTCCTCCATCTTCACATGTACATCTAGTCTTCCATGTTTCTTTCTTAAATAAGGTAACCAAAAACAAGATCACATTCCAAACAGTTTTACCAAATATTTATGAAGAAGGAAAAATCATACTAGAACCAGAAAGAATCCTTGAAACAAGTATTAAGCAGTTGAGAAATCGAGAAATTACTAAGTACCTCATCAAATGGAAGAACCTACTAGTGGAAGAGCTTACAT
>ML784794.1:44628-55356 GCA_009831015.1 Picea engelmannii
AATTTAAAACATATTAAACATTTAATTAAACATATTAAAAAGTTTTAAAACAAATAAAAATTAAAAATATTTAAAAAACAATAAAAAACAAAAAGTAATAAACTATATTAAATAAAGTAAATATATTATATAATGTAAAAAACATTTAAAAAAAGAAAAACAAAAAAAAATACCACACCTAACAAATAACAAATGAAATAAAATTTAAAAATTTAAAAACATTAAAACCAAAGTCCTAAGCCACTACACTACCCCACGTCCCATCCCCCACCTAACCTACCCTACCCCCTCACTCCACCCACGTACCCACCCACCTACCTCCACTACCCACTCCCCCTACGTCACCCCACCTCATACCCCACTACCCAACTCCCTCCATATTCCCGCCCCACTAAAACTCCCACACATTTCATACCCCGTACCCCCCCTATCCACTTACCATGAGAATATCAACGCGCACAAATAATTCTGGAGGCCCCCCCACCTTCCGGAATTTAACGAAGGGGGGGTTCATAATTTTAATTAAAACCCATGCTAATCTAAACGCTCCAGTTTTGATCACCGAGATCCACAGCCTTGGTTCAATTCCGGACCCCCCCGGGCGGTCTACGTTTAACGAGGGGGGGGGGTCCGGAATTTTTTCCCGCCAAAAAATCATTTTCACAAATTTTTACCATTTTTGCCCATTTTTACCATTCCTTCTTCCGAGGGAGATTCAGAGCAAACGGAGGCGAAATTTCAAAATCCGAGAGAGGTTTTTTCTCATAACGGAATGAGTAACAAAACCCTTTTTCAGTTTTTGCAAAAGGGTCACGAGAAGAGCAAATCGAAGACATCTTCGGGGCCTATTTTTCCATTTTTTCAATTTTCCATTTCAGTCCCGATCTTGCAGGAGCTGCCACGGCCAGCTGGGGACGAATTTGGAGAAACCGAAGGAGGTTTTTGTCCAGCACATGCTCATATACAATAAACTCTTTCAGTTTTCTCCTAGATGTCATCATTGAAGATAGAATCATGTCTGAACGAACCCCTTTTTTCGTAGAAAACGGTCCATTTTTCATGGTAGAAAGCTTCGAATTCAGTGGGAGTGGTGGCTATTTTGGGGCGAGGCGGTTGAACCGACTGTCGAGAATTATTGGGATGGGCTATCTTATTTATAGAGATGATTCTAATGTAAAAGGGTTGGATCTTCACGCCCTGTGGCTATCGAGCTGTAACATTTTTGAATAGATCTGTCATTAATGAAAAAGGCTCTTTACAGGATTCCTGCTCATGTTTACTGGTGATGTGATTTCTCAGTAAATGTTTTCTTTCTCTGTAACCACTGTGTTTTCTGAATCTAATCTTTATGAATAGCGTTATGTCTCAGGATTTATCTCCGATACCCTGGTTCCGATTTTAAATATTTGAATGTTCATCTTCTAAATATCTTCAACTAAGAGATTCTTAAGTGCTTGTTAGTTGGAGTTGTTTCCCTTATCTTTCCTCTGATCATCATTTAAATTATTAAAGATCCAGTGAGTGTGTTATCTCACCTTGTGAAGGATTTCTTCAGCATTTCTGGCTATATTTCATTCCTAATTAATTTCAGACTCCATAGCCCAATGGATGTGTAACTGTCTCAACCCACTTTAAAAACCCTTTTCACAACAAAACCCTTGTTCTTCATAACTAGCCTAACATTTCTGCAAACAAAGATATATTACACAGAGAGATCCCTCTCTGAGTCTTGGAGGGCTAGATCCAAGACTCGAAGTGGTTCTGATGTTGCCTCTGTGATTTCCTTTCAGCCTTGGGAAAATTACAGAGTGCTAACACTCATAATGCTTATTCATATTTATAGATGTAAATTGTGTATGGAGATATTTGAAATGTCCAACATTTCAAGTGGACACTTCACCCATCATCGGGGACTATTGAAGCCATAATATTTGAAAAGGGTGTTTAGGGAAGGGTATATAAAGGTATTGGCAACTCTTTGCATCATTTTTGTTCTGAGCTTCTCGGATGTCCAGGTCTCTTTGAGACAATCCACTCCATAGAGGTTTAGAATCATAGTAAGAAGATTTTCATAGTTTCTCATAATGTTGATTCAAATTTCTGGATGTAAATTGTGTATGGATTTTTTTTATACATCCAACATTTTGAGTGGACACTCCACCCATCATCAAGGATTGTTGAAGCAATAAGAGTTGAAAAGAGTGTTGAGGGAAGGGGTTTATAAAGACATCAGTGACTCTTTTCATCATTTTTTCTCTGATCTTCTCAAATGTCTAGTTCTGTGGAGAAGATTGTCTCAAAGAGACCCAGAGATTTGAGAAACTCGGAATAAAAATAATGAAAATATTCATTGATGCCTTTATAAACTCATTCCTTCAACACTCTTTTCAACTCTCATTGCTTCAACAGTCCCTAATGATGCGTGGAGTTTCCACTCCAAATGTTAGACATTTCAAAAAAATCCATACACAGTTTACATCCATAAATATGAATCATCATTATGAGGAACCATCAAAATCTGCATACTATGATTCTAAACCTCTATGGAGAGGATTGTCTCAAAAGAGACATGGACATTTGAGAAGCTCGGAAAAATATGATGAAAATATTTTTTGATGCCTTTATAAACCCCTTCCCTCAACACTCTTTTCAACTCTCATTACTTGATCCAAAAAGGATCCAGAGAACACTAAGGACAACTCAGAATTTGCAGAAGCAACTCAGGAAGCTCAAAATGGCCTTGGCAGATAAAGAAAGGGAAAAAATTCAAAGTCCTAAAAACTCAGTCAAATTGGTATCATCGTGAAGCACGTATCGCAAGATTTAAAATAGCATAAACATCTTGTCAAACGGAGTTACGGATCAAAATATATTCACGGTAAAAGTTGTGGTCAACCTAGTCCAGTCAGCAGGGATGAGTCAGCATCCATACTATTGGCATCAGCATCAGTACAAATGACATTAGCATCTGTATAGTGTATGTGGCACACGTAGAGGGTGACACATGTCATGCTGACGTGGCAGCACCATAGGCTGCCATGTGTCACTCGTTTTCGGCATTTTCGGGTCAACATGTGGACCAATGAGGAAGTGCCACATGGCAATCCATACAGCCACGTAGCAGACTGTAGGGACATGGCAAGTGACATGGAAATTTGACGTGGCAGATGACATGGCAAGGTGACTGTGAAAGTGGATGGCATGGGCCAATGGTTGGATGCCATGTGGCCCACTCATGGGCTGCCACGTGGAAGTGGGAAAATGCCCAATGAGGGCCTGAAATCGGATTTTCAAAAATAAAAATAAAAAGGGCCCACCAAATCTGGTGGCCAAACTAAAACTCCTAAAAATCTAAACAACAACTCCAAACTTGGTGATGGTTCCAAACTCATATATATTGTTATAACTATAAGACCAAAAGGGGAGGCCTGCGGGCTCGACCCCAAGACCTCCCCCTATCCAAATGCCTTACAATAGCCTCCGCCAACAGTTAGGCCAATGGGCTCTGTTGGTCAATCCTCCTAGCATTTAATTCAAATGTTAAAGTTTACCCACAAACAGAGGAGGGTGCTCGACGGTACGATTGGGCATGATTTTCGAGACAAAGTGCAGGGAATTAATTGCAGGTTACAAGCATGGAAACCGAGATGATATTTCTCAAGGGATTGGGAGTTCTAGAGTCGGATTGAGGCGTGGAGACAATTATTTTTGGGTAATTCAATGCCACGAATTCAATGGTGTTGTATGTTTTCTTATTTGATCAAAGCTTCTGCAACTTAATTCCAGAATGAGGTATACTTATGTATTTTGAAAAATTATTTTGCTAATTTAATAAAGAGGCCTACGCATTTGAGAACAAGACCCGGAGACATAGTCCACTAGGGATGAACTCCGTTATCAATTTTTTGTGTTCAGATTTGATGCTTATGTCTCTTCATTATTGAGATTTTCCTTCTTTATGGTGTACTTTAATTTATGCTCATTTAATACAATTCTTTATAAGTCACTTCGATGAAAAGATCTCGGATCATGTTGGTATCAGAGCAGTCATATTTGACTTGAATTATTGAGTGTGAATTCTTACTAGGGCCAAGCATAAGCAGGGTGAAGGAACTCTTAAGACTTTCAATACCGAAGTTCGTCGTGCATCCTGAAGGAAGAAAATGGCAGAAGAGGACAAGCGTGATGAACAGGAGAAAAACTTCCATATGGTATTTTATTGCATGTCAGAAATGGTCGAGCAAATGTATGGATACTACGAGAAGAGGATGAAGAATAAAGGGAAGAAAAAGGAAGCACAATTTGATGATAATTCTTCAGTAAATCAAGGGGCTAGAGGAGACCCTCCTGAGCCTCCATCTTCATCATCAAGTTCTATCTCTTCTTCCTTTGAGCATTCTCATCATTCTCATCATTCTCATCATTCTCATCATTCTAGTCATAAAGCTTATTTTAAGGAACCATTATTAAAGCTTGATGTAAAATTTTCTTTACCTATGTTTAATGAAGATAATAATCCTGAAAAGCTATATAATTGGATACAACAGTTTGAAGTATATTGTCGTGTTCAACAGATTGATGAAGAGGAAGTTAAAGTGCAATTGGATTCTCTTCGGTTGGAAGGCACCCTTCTCGTATGGTGGGAGAGAAAAATTCAGGACAGAAGTAAGTGTGGTAATCTTATTTCCTCATGGTTGGAATTTAAATCAGTGATAAGGAAGCAATTTTATCCATTGGGTTATTTACATAAAGCAATGATGGAATGGAAAACTTTAAGAAAAGTAAAGGTCAAATTGTACAAATTTTCACGGAAGAATTTAGGGACAAATACCTTACATTAAACATTCATTTCGATTCTTATGAAACTTTAATGAAGTACATTGGTGCACTTCACCGTATTCTTCATACTTTGCTACTGTTTAACCCCACCAGTATTGACAAAGTTTGTGTGCATGCCACTCACCTTGAAAACAGGGGAAAGCATGTTCAAGAAGATCCCACAAAGAAACCTTCCAATCTCCCACATAAGTAGTTTAAGAAGTTTAAAAGGAAGGACAAAAATATCGCCACTGTAAAGAGAGAAGAAGGAAAACCATCTTTCACTCATTGCAAGAAAAGTGGTCACAATGATGAACATTTTTGGAAACTACATCTAGAGAATAGACCGAAACATTTCAGTGGAAAGGGGAAGACAAATATTGTTGCTACAGTACAACAAGATCTTGTTTCCGATTCAGGAGACGAAGGAAAGATCACAGCGGTTGGAGTACAAGGTAAATATTCCCTTCATTCTATTTCAAATTCCAATAATGAATCTCATGATGATGAAAGAAAGAGGAATGAATTATTTCATATAAAATTTGTATCTAAACACACTAAGATAGATACATTGTTTGATCCAGGTTCCCAAGTAAACTTGATATTTGAATCACTTGTCAAAAATATGGGTCTTGAAACTAAACCACGTCCAAAGACTTATCCTCTTGGTTGGGTATGTGATAAAGCAAAACTTAATGTCACCAAGCAATGTAGGGTCAGATTTGATATTGCTTCAAATTTGATTGATGAAGTGGATTTGGATGTTGTATCACTTGATATATGTGGCATAGTGTTGGGGATTCCTTATCTTTATGATAGAAAAGAAGTCTCCTTTAATAATCAGAACAAATATCACCTTACTAAGGGGGGGAGTGGAATATATTGTTAGAGCCCACATCATGAGGGTAAACACGATACTTGTTAGTGCCAGACAAATAAAGAGACTCATAAACACTAATAAGAGATATGTACTCATGGTCATAAGGGAAAAATACGTCGAAACATCCAATGCTTTCCAAGGATGTGATCCTTCTCATAAGAAAGAATTAATTAATATTGTTTCTAAGTATGATGATATTTTCCAGGAACCAAATGGATTACCTCCTAAGAAGGAAATCCAACATGAAATACATATTCAGCATGATTCTCCTCTTCCTAATGTGGGCATGTATAGGATGTCAGTTGTAGAGATGATAGAGATCAAGAAGCAGGTACAAGGCTTATTGGATCAAGGGATCATCAGGTCCAACTCATCTCCTTATGGTTCTATGATCATGATGGTGCCAAAGAAGGATGGCATGGTGTGAATGTGTGTCGATTATCGGGCCTTAAATAAAATCACTATGAAGAATCGATACCCTCTTCCTCATATAGATGATTTACTTGATCGGTTAAAGAATGTTGTTTATTTCACTAAGTTGGATTTACGCAGTGGATACCATCAGATCAGGGTTGCAGAACGGGATGCATGGAAGAATGCCTTTAAAACCAAACAGGGATTGTTTGAGTGGTTAGTTATGTCGTTTGGGCTTTGTAATGCTCTGAAAACTTTCATGTGTGTGATGAATGATGTATTTGTGCCATTTCTAGATGATTTTGTGATTGTATATTTAGACGACATTCTTATATTTAGTGGGAATTGGGATGAACATGTAAGGCATGTAAAGCATGTAAAGCAAGTATTGGATACTTTGAAAAGGGAAAATTTGTATGTAAATTTGTCTAAATGTGAATTTCGTAAGACTGCACTTGTTTACTTAGTTCATATTGTAGGAGGAGGACAATTGAAAATTGATCCTTCCAAGATTGATATAATTGTAAATTGGCCTGAGCCCAAAAGTGTAACCAAAATATGGAGCTTCTTAGGTGCAGAACAGTATTGGAGGAGATTCATTTCAAAATTATCCTCTATAGAAGCTCCTTTTCATGCCTTAACCAGTGTGAAGAACACTTTCCAATGGGGAGGAAAGTAGCAAAAATATTTTGACACTTTGAAGGGAAATATCAATAGCGCACCAATATTAGCATTGTTGAATCTTCAACATCACTTTGAGATAGAGATAGATGCCAGTGGATATGCCATGGGTGCATTATTTATGCAATATCGTAAGCCTATCTGTTACCACTCTTAAACTTTTAACCAATTTTTTGTTAATTATCCTACATATGATAAATATTTCTATGCATTAGTTCAAAGTGTAAAGAAATGGAAGCACTACTTGTTAGGGAAAGAAACAATAATACATACAGATCATCAACCCTTACAATATCTTCAAGCACGGACCAAACTACAACAATCTCAACATTACAGATGGATGGGTTTCCTACAACAATTTCATTTGGTAATCAAGTACAAAAAGGGTATGAGTAACAAGGTAGTTGATATGCTTTCTAGACCTCCTATTGTTGCTTCTATTATTTTGAAGAATCCTTCTTTATCTCATGATAGCTATGTGGAACAATATGCCATTGATGAATATTTTAAAGAAGTATATGAGAAGCTAACCCATGGTGCACAGGTAGAGAACTATCATTTGCATGGAAAACTACTATACCATCTTGGAAATCTATGTATTCCTACAAGTGAATGAGTCCATGTAATACGATAAGCTCACACTTCTCTTATCTTTGGGAATTTTTGGGTAGGAAAAACTATGGCTCATGTGTAAAGGTTTTGTTACTGGCCTTATACGAAAGTAATTGTAACTAAATATTTAAAGGGGTGTGTGATGTTTTCTACTTGTAAGCCCACTAATAGAAAATTGGGGCTATACTCACCACTTCTTGTTCCATCCCACCCATGGGAAATTATCTCCATGGATTTTGTAGGGGGTTTACCAATGTCAAAAAGGGGTCGTGACTATTTGCATGTTGTAATGGATAGGTTCAACAAGATGTGTATCTTAATGCCATGTAAAAAGAAGATCAATGTTGATCAGACTGCTAATCTCTTATTTCAGTATGTTTGGGTTCACTTTGGGTTACCCACATCCATTATCTTGGATCGAGATACTCGATTCCTTGGGGATTTTTGGACAAGTTTGTGGAGAATGATGGACACCAATTTGAAGAGGATCATCGCTTTCCATCCACAAACAAATGGACAGACAGAGGTTGTTAACTAAACAGTGGTACTTTTTCTTCGAGGCTATTGCAGCAAGCATCCCAAGTTATGGGATGAATAGATGCCCTATGTACAACATGCATACAACCAAGCCTTACATTCCTCCACTCAATGTTTTCCTTTTGAAACATGTTTTGGGTATTTACCTAAGGTTCCTTTGGAATTGATGTATGGGATAGATGTCGATTCAAATGAAGAAAGAAATGAATACAGAGTCTACAAGTTCATCCAGAGGATCCAGCAAGTACATCAAGCAGTCAGGGAATAGTTGGAGAAAATTCAAGCATAGTATAAAGCTCAGCATGACAAACACAAGGTTGATCATCAGTTCCAGGTTGGAGACCAGGTATGGCTTCACATCAGCAAGGAAATATTGAAGGATGAAGGCAAGAAACTCAAGCCCATCCATTATGGACCCTTCACTATTTTGGAGAAAAGTGGTACCAATGATTTGCGTCTAGATCTTCCATCTTATATGCAGATCTACTCAGTTGTAAATGTGGAGAACTTGAAACTTTTTTAGCCTCCCATGATCATGGATCAGAGTGAGGAAGTTTCAATACCTTCAGTTGATGAGTTTTCTCCTGATTACTAATATGAGTTAAAGGAAGATATCATCCTGGACAGAAGGACAAGGACTTCACACAGGGGTGATGTTGATTATCTTCTAGTAGGCTTAAAGGGCATACATCCAAACAAGGCAAAGTGGATTGAGAAGGACAAGTTGAGGGAACTCTTCCATCACTTATATGTTGATTGATGAAATCTTTTGGTGGTCCAAAAATCTCTCAATGGGAAGGCATGATCCAAAAAGGATCCAGAGAATACTAAGGACAACTCATAATTCACAGAAGCAACTCAGGAAGCTCAGAATGGCCTCAGCAGATAGAGAAAGGGAAAAAAATTCAAAGTCCTCAAAACTTAGTGAAATTTGCATCATCGTGAAGAGCGTGTTGTAAGATTTCCAATGATGTAAACGGCTCATCAAACGAAGTTACAGATCAAAAGATATTTGTGGTCAAAGTTTTGGTCAACTTAGTCTAGTCAGCAGGGATGAGTCAACATTTGTATTGTTGACATCAACATTAGTACAGATGACGCCATCATCCATATAGTGTATGTGGAACATGTAGAGGGTGACATGTGTCATGATGACGTTAGCATGGTGACATGGCAACACCAGAGGCTTATGTGTCACCTATTTTCGACATTTTCAGGTCAACATGTGGACCAATGAGGAAGTGCCACATGGCAGTCAGTATAGCCATGTGGCAGACCATACGAGACGTAGCAAGATGACATGGCAGGTGACATGGCAAGGTGATTATGCAAGTGGATGGTGTGGGCCAATGGTTGGCTTCCACATGGCAGTGGGAAAATGCCCAATGAGGGCCCGAGACCGGATTTTTAAAAATAAAAAAAGGGCCCATCAGATCTAGCAGAGTCCCGCCAAATTTGGTGGCCAAACTACAACTTCGAAAAATCTAAATAGCAACTCCAAACTTGGCGATAGTTCCAAACTCATATATATTGTTATAACTATAAGCCCAAAAGGGGAGGCCTACGGGCTTGACCCCGAGACCTCCCCCTATCCAAAGACCTTACAATATCCTTCCCCAACCGTTAGGCCAACGTGCTTCATTGGTCAATCCTCCCAACATTTAATTTAAATGTTGAAGTTTACCCATGGACAGAGGAGGGGGTTCGATGGTACAGTGGGACATGATTTTCGAGACAAAGTGCATGGAATTAATTGCAGGTTACAGGCATGGAAACCGAAACAAGATTTCTCAAGGGACTGGGAGTGCCAGAGTCAGATTGAGGCATGGAGATAGTCATTTTTGGGTAGTTCAACACCAAAAATTCCATGGTGTTTTCTTTTTTCTGATCTGAGCAAAGCTTCTGCAGCTTAATTCCAGAATGAGGTATAGTTATGTATTTTTCCAAATTCTTTTGTTGAGTTAATAGAGAGGCCTACCCATTTGAGAGCAGGACCCGAAGACGTAATCCACCAGGGATGAACTCCATTATCAATTTTTTGTCTTCATATTTAATGCTTATGTCTCTTCATTATTGAGCTTTTCCTTCTTTATGGTGTACTTTAATTTATGCTAATTTAATACAATTATTTATAAGTCACTTTGATGAAAAGATCTCGGATCATTGCTTCAACAATCCCTGATTATGGGTGGAGTGTCCACTCAAAGCGTTGGACGTTTCAAAAAAATCCATACACAGTTTACATTGAAAAATCTGAATCAGCAATACAAACTCTTTCTTGGATTCCCTTGGTTGGATTATATGGTGGTGATTACGTGCACCTTACTAGGAGAAATATTTTTCCTCCATGAAGTTAATACTTATGTGATCAACCACAATTTTCTAAAATTCTCCATAGTGTGAAAGACAACATATTCCTTTGAATATATGTCTACTATGGAGGCTCCCCACTTTGAGGCTATGCTTCCTCCATCTCCATCTCCTCCTACACCACATTGCCACTCAAGTCTCTTTAACATCTCAAAGTCTAATTTTCCTTATATTGTCTCCATTCCTAGAGCCCCTATCAATTATTTGACATACATTCCCCCAAATCTTGATGATATTTTCACATTAGTGGAGTCCTCTCCATGATTTCAACTCTTACTGTTGTATCTTCTAACTATGTACACAACCAATAATGAACATTTGTTATAGATTTTCATATATAAAACATATTAATTAAATAAACACAATTTTTGCACATATATACACATTAAATATAAAAGAGATAAAAATATATATAT
>ML784794.1:74803-85683 GCA_009831015.1 Picea engelmannii
AAAAATTTAGACAACACTTGCAAACCCTAACACCTCCTAGTCTATTGTATAACCATGGATTTTCACGTATTTTGAGATGTATGTGACTTCCCTCAAGAAAACCCCCATATACATGCATCTATCCACTAAAACATGTATACACACACATAAATATTGTACAACAAACTTTGTACGAGACAACTTTGTTGTTGCAACTCCAATCTGCGGGGGCTCCTTGTTGTTGCAACTCCAATCTGTGGGGGCTCCTTGTTGTTGCCCATGTTCTCTCTTCTCCCTAACTTGTACTAATATCTAGATTAAATTCCTTCTCCACCTATCCAATATCTCCTTGAGAAAAATTCATTCTCTACTCTTTATGTCAAAAAAACCACACCTTCCTTCTTTAGCCTAGCCTTGATTTTATAATCTTGAGTTATGACCTAACCCTAATCTCCAAAGTGATTGACATTTGAGATTAAATATCACCTCACTTGAGATCAATGGCTAATATTTAATTCACTAATGATAATAACTTTAGCATTTCATTAAATAAACTCAACTAATTAATAAAATCATTTTACTTTAATAATTCATTTGATTAAATTAAAGTATCAAGGCAAGAGGCTTTGGATGACTTCCACATGTCTAGACACTTAGACCTATGCAGAAGTACCTATCCAATGCTACAAACGTCAACAAATATTGAACAAAATAGTGACTATGAGGATGGCATGAAGAGTTGTTCCACCTCACTTATAATAAAAAAAAATGGTGAAAAAGAAAAAAAAGGAGGTAGAAGGTGATAAAGGTGCCAAAATTTATCAAGAACCCTTAAAGTTGAACAAATTTAACATTGGTAGAGAGGATCCCAAAATCACTTTAGTAGGGGATTATCGGGATAAGTAAACCATTATTGAGGTTGCAACCATACTCAAAGAATATGTGGATATATTTTCACAGTTTTACAGACATGAAGGGAATCAAAGGAGAGTTGGGAGAGATGAAAATTGAATTGAAGCCTAATGCCAAAATTATCAAGAAGTAGCCTCATAGGTTTAATCCTAGGGTAACATTGAAGGTAAGGAGTGATGGGGTTGGGGGAAATGAATTTAAATATAATAGTAATTATTTTCCATAGTCATTGAAGTGTTGAGTAGACATTTGTATAAATGCTTGTTAGAGGAAGCTTTGTTATTTTATGGGTTTCTTTTGAATGAGTATTTTGAGTTAAGGCTAAGTGGGTGATAGGTTGCATCCAACTTTAGGTTGTGTCATGGGTTTAGATTGTGTTAGTTTTTGGGGTTATTCCACATGGATGGGAAACATCAAGGTAACAATAGGATGGGTGATGGGACAACTTGTCACTACATGGATTTTTGTATTTAAAGTCTCTTTTCAACGGATAAGAGTCAATTTAAGGAATTTGGATTTGAATCTTGTTGCACATGAGGCATATAGTGTATTTAGCTATACAAAGTTAATGTAATTTTGGTTATAATGTCAATAATTTATTTTCTACTCAATTCTTGCATTCATCATGTGCTTAACTGTTGTTGAACAATATGGAGAAGAAAGATGGTGAACTCCCAATTAGTGACATGCTTAAGTTTGTGTCAGAGGTTTGTATGAATATTACCAAATTCTAAAATCATAAGCAGCCTCTATTATAAGATCTATGGGAAGGTTAATGTTTGGAGTGGAAAAGATTATCCTGACTAGAGTATTCAAAATCCAAGTGGTCATGTCATTCATCAGCCTTAATAGAAATAATATTTCATTGATGAGTTGGTTGATCCTCATGTCAATACATTATAGGATTTGAAGGAAAATTCCATATAAATTCACGTAATTGACAATTACCTCATATATGGAGACCTATTTTCCAAACTTCAGCCCATGATCTATAAGCAACAAGTCCCTCTAGTCAATGGAGAAATGCACTTTGTGTGGGAGAATGAATTATGGTCCTTAAAAGAACCTATACTACTAAATACATTGGAAGTTTCAACCTTTAGAAGCATTGGACAGCAATGTTTTTTTTTCAAATCATATATGTTATAATTTATCAAACTATTTGACAATCAAATAATATTTAATATATATATATATATATATATATATATATATATATATATATATATATATATATATATATATATATATATATATCATTTATCTTGGGCGATAATACATTAATATTTTGTTACTACCTTAAAAATTAGGCAACAACACCAATGCATGAGTGTCACTTATGCATCACTAATAAATAGTAATAATAAATCCCATATTAGAACATCTAGAGAAAAATCAACCTTTCTTAGAAATTATAGAAAACTTACAACCAAAAACAATGGCATTGGAAACTATCATTAGAAATACATAAAAAAAATTCTTCAACTTTCTAAAAAATCCAATATGAAAACACTATATACAACATGGTATACCATGAGGGTATGCCATATACATGTTTAAATAAGTGAACCAAAAAAGTCAAGTAGTAAAAAATGTTGTCTCATACAAATACTTATATAATTGCAAATGTAAGTTCATGGTATTTCGAAGAGTATCAATAGCTACCTAAAACTTTAGATGTAGCAAATATTCCCTAAAATTTATAATACACAAGCATGGATTTGGCGAAAAATGTTAAGTCAATTATATATTCATGGAAAAATTTTATTTCTAGGAGAAAAGTATAAATATATATAGAATTATTATCATAAACTAGAATAATTTTTTTTATTTTAATGAAAATATGAATAAATTTAACCAACTTTTCTTTCAAAAATTTAAAATCTATCTAAATTGTGAAACTTCACTTTAAAAAAAACATTGTTGGGGAGATTGTGAGGTATATTAAGTTCCTCATTAATTCAGTGCACCAAGGATGCTTGTGGATAGATAAGGTCGATTCAATTACCCTTTATCATATCTATGTGATCATAGGTCTGTCCATGGAAGAAGAACATGTTACTAGGGGTTTCTAGTGACCATCAAGGATCAAGTAAAGATGGGAATTGATACTTTATATAAGAAGTATTGAACCACCAAGGGACATAAGGAATATTTAACTCAATTAATTAATGATGACCATGTCAAAATGGTATGTCAAACAATGGATTATAGGGTCATGTGGGAATATACAAAGGTGAATGCACTCTAGCTACCTTGTCATTGGATGATTTTTGTTTCTAGCGTGTTCAATTGAATTAGTGTACATGCATGCTAAATGAATTGATTAATTCCTATAGAGAATATAGGATATGGTATATTGATTCATCTATGGTTGCATTTTGGTGGAAATGCACCAAAAGGTAATCAACTTCAAGCAACGAAGGGGTAGAACATTAGGTCAACGACATACTCACCATGGTGGGTTCACAAGGACCTAGAAAATATTACCTTCAAAGATGTTTTTTCCTCTAAATGGTTTAATATGATGATAATCACCATAGTGAATGTTAACTACATTCCCAAATACTTGATATATGTGCACTTCCAAGTAATTAGGTTTAGCATGGATAAGGACAATGCATATGTGCATCGTTGGATGGTGGTGGTAATCAAATTTGCATTTCCCCATTAATGTGTGGGCTCACTAACTAGGCACTCAATAAAGAATTATGCTTATGGAAAAGAGTACAAAATAAGAGACTCATTGGATTGGTATATTTTCTCTCTAATACTATTGTAGATCCTTTGGATAAAGAGTCTTTTAAAAAATAAACCATGATATCAGTGGTCAATCGAGAGAGGAAAAGCACAAGGGAGGATGCCTCCAATTCAAAGTTTGATTCTAACAAGTTTGAGAAGGGATCAACAAGTGGTTTGGCTCAACTAAGAGGGGTTCCAAATAAGGATATTCCTATTCAAGTGACTGACCCAATTCTACATGATTCAACTTTCTCAAGTTGCTAGGTTAAGGAGCTCTTTGAGACCATGGTGGATTTCCTCAAAGGTATAACAAAGAAGAAAAATATGGTCCAGTCACTTAGTACTAATGTGTCATGCATTCCCTTAAATTTAGAGCTCAATACAAGGTTTTCATTGAACCAAGGCATTGCCTTGTCATCAATAAATCCATATGTTATAGGTTTGTTGTATGTTATGGTTGTTGGCATCCCTATTTCACCCACTACTCTAGAAAAAGTATTAGAGAAGTTTATCAATGTCTCTGAAGAATGTGCACCAATACTTTTGGAGGCCCTTCCTATCATCCTAGAGTTGTCATCTCAAGGAGGCATTGTATTCCTTCCAAGACACAAATGTTATTGAAACTCCATTTATTCAAAAGGTCACTCCCATTATCAATATTTTTCTATGTATCAAATACTTAAGATATCATAATATAGCATAGTACAAAAAATGTACACCAAATTTGAGTGTGTATCACAACTCCAAGATATATAAGAGAGATGAGTTATATAATAACTCCTTAAATAATAGGAGAACCTCCTCCAAAACCCCAATACATTCATACATTCAAATCACACCTTCCCCTCAACAATGACTACATGATATTTATATGTACTCATTCACTCATTGCATATGTCGACCCATAATTAGTATTACCACTATTACATATATGTTTACCCCATTACATATCCAATTAAACCAAAATATTCCTCCTCTAGGGTATTATCATATGCATTTAACCCCATATATTCCCCCCTTGGGTCATATCATAGTACCCTCCTTTGAAAACATTTTTCCTCAAATATTTGGAGTTAAAGGATTTACAAGTGATGAAACCAAGTAATATGATTTTATTATGTTCTTGCTTTCTTATTTCCACACATGATTATCCATCCATCCAAACTCAATTTTTTTGGTCTTAATCCTTGATAGTTGGTTGTTGTGTAATTTTTTTTGCTTTGATTCCATGTGTTGTTGTTGTAACTTTTCCAATTTGTTGTAGTTTTTGGTCTTTGATAATATCTTGTTAAATAATGGTTTTGTGATGCCATGGTCTATGAATATTTATGAGTATTCCATATTCTTCCTTGGTGATGGAGATATTGATCTTCGTGTTTTCCTTGAAATATTTTTTGGCAATGAGGGTGTCGATATGGCTTCACTTTTGATGGATTTCCTTCATTCTACACACCCATACTACCATTAGTCTTCTTTTTAGATATAGTGACATACTCTATCCTTTGTGCTTGGTTTTTAATACTACTTACTTTTGAGATAATTCCATCATATTTTGCTTTGAGATTTTTGAGTTGGAACCAGTACCTAGTAGAGATGAATGGGAAAATAGTCTTCCCAGATTTCGAGGAGAAGTGTGGGAAGTGCTAGCTGAACACTTGCTGGATTTTCATGACTTTATTCATTGGATTGAAATTATACATGAGGATGTTCAAATCAAGATTTGCAGGTATTCATTAGAAGGGTTTGCGCTTAACTGGTGCCAGTCTCTTCCAAATGCAACTATCAGTTCTTTGGCAAATTTTCATGCTACCTTTCATTTGTTTTGCAAAGACATATTTTCAGTTGACCTTCTATATCCCGAATGTTGTCATGATTTTAATTTATTGAATAAAGATCCAAACATTCGTGAAGACTTTTCTACAGCAGAAGATATCTCTCATCATGATCAAGGGATTGTTGATCCACATTATAACAACCATGGTGATGCTTTTGGCATTGTATTAAATGCATCTATTAAAGATGGTTGTCATGATGATTAGATTGTTTCTTTTGAAAACTTTAAAGATGATGAGAAGATTGACAGATCAGTAGGTGAAAGTTTCAGATATGTAGTAAATACTGAGGGTAGCCCACAATTTCCAGATTTGCAGATCAAGGAAAGTTGCAGTAACTATGTGAAACAAGGTGATATTTTTCCAAATTTGTTTTAGGATTTTATTGTTGATACTTCTATACAAAAAGATTCATCTCTGTCATTAGGATCTTATCTTGATGCTCCTATGTTCGACCAATATAGTGATAAGGATGAAGATTTTGAGATTTGTGAAGGCTTGTCATTTACTAGAGTTTCATCTAGTTCTACTTTTCAGCAGGGAGATGATCAAAATTGTGTGCATGTTGTGGTTGATGCTAGTTATGAATCTGTTGATCAAAATTGCAGTGAAGATCAAAATTCCAGTGATATCTCTTGCAAAAATATCATTTTTGGAGAGGGTGATCAAAAAAAAAAATCACGATACATTTTCTCGGACTCATCTTTCATTTGATCATTATCAAGACAATGATGTAAAAGATCAAGAACATACTTTTTCTTTTCTTTCAAAAACTGTTAGCTGTGATAGGCCAGCATATCATTATGATGAATTTAGATTACATAGATATGGTGAAGGGGAGCAGAAAGGTTCAAATCAATAGTTGAGCTTGCATTTTCCTCCGACAGAGGAAGAACAGTTTACATTCAATATCAATATTAGTGAAGGCAGCCAGCATCACTTCAATTTTCAATTGAAACACTGTTACGAAGAGGTATTTCTTTGTGACATTTATGACCCTATTGCTGACTATTTGGACTCTATAAGCAACATAAATGTCAAAATGTTTTTGTTAGATGAAGAATGGTTGCGTTATCTTAACAAATTACATTTATGCATGTTATGGTTTCCTATATTTTTGGGGTCAAGATAGAGGAGATTATTAGTTAATCAGTTTCTAAATTGGCTGCATTGGAGATTCAATTTTACTTGATTAGTTCGCTTCTATTGTTTACAAGTAGGAGTAGGTGTGAGAATAAGCTCTTCATACGAGCAGTTTGATCATTTTCAGTTGATTGATTTCACGAATAAGTAGAGAAGGCTATAGGCAGGCTACATGAAGGTCACAGGTTTGAAGAGATCAATTGTAAAGGCCAGATGACTCCATGCCCAATGGAATACTTAAGCCAGTTGTTTTCATTCATAGATAATAGTAAAGGCATCTAGTCTGCTTGTTCTTGAAACCTCACAGGGAGGCTTTCATCCCCAGAAGGAGCCAGATGTTATCTCTTCAAATACATTTGTCAAGTTTGTTTTATTTTAGGTGATAGGAGGTCATTGAAAATTTCATTATTAAATTGTTTCAGGCTCATTTTAATGTGTTCTAATTTGTAAATAAATTTCAAAACTTTTGAATCAGTTTTCATTTCAAATAACTCAAAAAAAACAGGTTTCAGTGGTTAAGCGCCTATTTAAAACGGTTACTAAGCCACTGAAATCTCTGCTTTCAGTGAATTAAATGCAATTCTTGGGGTTCTCCTAGCCACTGAAAAGTCAGGCAAGTTTTAAATGATTAGCAGATCATTTCAAAGTTATCCAACTGTCAAAATACATTTGTATTTTCGTCATCAGTCATTGAAATGATGGAAGGAAGTCAACTAGGACTTGGTAAGAGGTTTTAAAGTGTTATTACGAATTTGATATGATCTATCTAACTTAAACCCTCTAAACCTAACACATGTCCTATTAATTAGGATCTGATCTCTACGTGCTATATCTCATCGTTTAACTACAATTCCATGAAATCACGTAGTTCCTTGTACTTCCTATCCTTCAAGGTTTATCAGCTAATCATTATCATTTCAAATTCCAATTTCTGTCACATCCCTCAAAATCAGGGCTTGTCATCATTTCATTCCTCATTTCTTGCCTCTGTCGTAGCTGAAGCCCAAACCTCCCTAATTATGCATTGTGTCATCTTCCCCAAGCCTGAATTTTCCATTTGCAGGTGCAGAGAAGCATTTCGCCAGATGAAGAGAGGAAGACCTACCCTCGGGAAGGAGCTGGATGATATCTGCTACCTTGAATCACACCCCGAGGTGTACCACTTCTTCAAGGACGTTGGCTGCTACAATTTTTGTGAAAATCTACAGGGATCTCATCAACAAGTAGCAGAAGATTTTGCTCTCACATTTGATGGTAGAAAAGCAGTGATTGGCAAAGATGAATTTTTGGTAGATGAAGCTCTCATAGATGAAGTGACTGAGCTTCCAAGGACTGGAGAGAACTAGTTCAAAACTATTGTTACAAATAATGTGGAATTCAGATCTTACTTGAAGCCAGAGCATAAGTGTCTCATATAGAAGAAGGACATTCCTATGTCTTTTCTTGAAGAGAAATGGAATCACTTGCTAAAATCCATCCTTGTCTACATAACTTGTGAAGGTAGATACAATAGGGTGATGATCTACCATTTTAAATTGATGAATCATTTTACTACCAAGAGCCTCTTGAATGTACCTTATTTTCTCCACAGAAGCTTGACTAAGATGGCTCATCAAGTCAAAGCCAAGCCCAGCAAGATAGAAGGTAGATTATCTCATCATGGTTTGATCAAAATTCTAGTTTGTGAGATGCTGCAGAGAAGGAATAAGGATTGGGGTTATTTCTTATTTTGGAATTAGTTTCAGATTGACCTACAGCCAGAGGATAAAAAGAGATCTTCTTCAAAGAAGTCCTCTACTCCCAGAAGTGGGAAGAGGAAGAGGAGAGATATTTCTCCAGTGGAAGCTGAGCAAGATACTCCATCTTCTAAGTCCAAGAGGGCTAAGAAGAAACTAGACTTTAGCAAGGAGACAGAGAAAGGAGAATCAAGGACAACAAGTTGCAAAAGCTTCATCGAGCAAGCCAAAGCAGTCTAGATCTCAAAAGATCAACCAACTGTTGAGAAAGGTATATGAGTTAGAAGTTCTTGAAAGAGAAATCAAAATAAGAAATGAAAACTTAACTGAAAGAAATTCGGAGTTATATGACTGTTTTCAAGACCTAACTAGGAAATATACTAAGCTTGAAGAAAGGAATTTGATGCTAATGAAGGATAACACCAAACTGCACAGAAAGATTAGGTTATTAAGGTTACAAACACTGCCTCCAAAACCCTAGCCTCAAGATCATATTAACTTACAAACCCTAGCAAATGCAGCTATAAATCTAAATGATCCACAGGCAGCTATTGATTTTGCTATTGTTCTAGACACTGATAAGGATGCTAAAGCCTGAGAAGAACAGCCTTAAAATTTTTGGAAGCTAAGAGGTAATGCATTTTTTCATTTTTGGATTGTTTACTAAAACAGGCTTTTCGATGGCTTAAGCAAACATTTCGATTATTCATTAGCCATCGAAAGCGGAACTTTCGGTGGCTTACAAGCTCGGATTTTGGATCTTCTAGCCACGGAAAGTGCAAAACAGGGCAAAAAACTACCATTTTTGCACAGATCTGAGTTTTATTGATTCAGGTGACTCGAGGGTGGTTTGTAATGATAGAAAATAATCAAAGGCATCATAATCAAGTTTCTACCTCATTTTTTAATGCACCAGCAAAGAGGAAATTATGAAGCTTCTTGTCTATGTTTAGCAAAAGAATGACATGTCCTCAAGGTGTCATTTTTTGACCTTATCCATCATCTTTGGAAGGTTTCCTGCAGCTATCGAAGATCATGAGGATATGAAGATAATTGGGATGAGGAATTTACCTAGTAAATAGGATCTTTTCCTATTTTCTTGCAACTGTTTTTGACTTTCTATTTTAAGTAAATTTGATCCAATTTTCTAGGATCTGGATTTCTGATGTAAAGGCTATAAAGTCATAAACTTTTGATGAACAAAGGGTTCGAGTCTGGAGACTAGACCATGTTGCTTTTTTACTGAGACCTTTTATATAATACAGATCACAAGTTCCTTTCACCGTTAATGTCAGATTGGCATCTTCTCTCTTTTCCTGTGTTTTGAATGATTATTGTTATCTAAGTTTGTCTAGTTGCAAATGATTGTCATCTCATTGGTCAACTCATAAACATTGATTTAACAGGTAATATGTTCTATCTTTATTCAGCCCATCACATATGTGTTCTGGTTGATAGATATAGACTTTCTTCACCCACCATTTTAATTACTTATCTGATTATTGAATTTTGAAAGCATTGTCTCATCTGGTTATTTTCCTAAGTGTCTTAAGTGTGAACCAGTCGTTTATGTATCCCAGTTGATCCAACATACATAGAAAACCAAAACATTTTAAGTTACCAGGATTCTTCAAGCTATAACCTGAGAAGGACTCCTGGAGAGATAACAAATTGGCATCGTTGTCGGGGAGAGTAGATTGAAGCTCAGCTTCCTTGGGAG
The DNA here is from genome assembly GCA_009831015.1 of Picea engelmannii. Lineage (NCBI taxonomy): Eukaryota > Viridiplantae > Streptophyta > Pinopsida > Pinales > Pinaceae > Picea > Picea engelmannii. The sequence continues at coordinate 84,868 of ML784794.1, forward strand.
ATGAAAAGATCCAGCTTTGATGATAGACAAAGTCTGGACATATTTTTGGTTGTAATCATCTATCTGGCGACTACATGAAGGACAGATTCAGTGACGATTCCATTGGTCAGAAGTCTGTTGGCGACTCCATTGGTATGAAATGAACAAGAGGTATGCATTTTGAAATTTCTCAAATATTATTGGTTACCCTCATCCAGTACCTAGTAGAGATGAATGGGAAAATAGTCTTCCCAGATTTCGAGGAGAAGTGTGGGAAGTGCCAGCTGAACACTTGTTGGATTTTCATGACTTTATTCATTGGCTTGAAATTATACATGAGTATGTTCAAATTAATCTTTCCAGGTATTCATTAGAGGGGTTTTCTCTTAATTGGTGTCGGTCTCTTCCAAATGCAAGTATCAGTTCTTTGGAAAATTTTCATGCTGCCTTTCATTTGTTTTGCAAAGACATATTTTCAGTTGACCTTCTATATCCTGAATGTTGTCATGATTTTAATTTATTGAATAAAGATCCAAACATTCGTGAAGACTTTGCTACAGCAGAAGATATCTCTCATCATGATCAAGGGATTGTTGATCCACATTATAACAACCATGGTGATTCTTTTGAAATTGTATTAAATGCATCTATTAAATATGGTTGTGTTGGAAGATTGGTTGTTGTCAATGATGTCAACCCTAGTCATGGGTTTTGGACCGCAATATTGATGAAGGTATTTGGACATGAAGGACAATGCACATGCAGATAAAACACCCATGGATGGATAGTATAAATCATGTTGTTTCTGGTGGTATGTGGCACGTCACGTGGATCCTC
>ML784794.1:91536-126500 GCA_009831015.1 Picea engelmannii
AAGATAGGGTTTTTGACCAGTCCTGAAGCTAGTCAATAAACAAGTGTTCCAGGTAAAAAAGTCATAACCTCTTCATAGAGAATCCAAATGATGTGGGACCAATTTCATTGGAAATAGTACGGACTGTAGTTTCTTGTATGCGAGTTTCAGAATCTAATGTTAAATATTGAGCGCAGGGCATTTTGTACAAGTTCGGTCTCCTGAATAAACCAGAATTGAATAAGCTCTATCATTTTTTCTATAACTTCCTTTTGGGGAGGATTCAAGGAGTGAAACTTGGAGATGTTTCAGAAAATACATTGAGTAATATTATCTATAGGATCAGAGTATTCCAAGAATTGAAGAATTGCAGAAGTTGAAGAATTCTCATGAAGCATTATCAGGTTCTATGTGATGGTTGGTTTATGGTGATGATTTAATTATCTCTCATATATTCTTGGGTGGAAGGAAGGGGCAAGAATGGATAGTTAAACCCTCTCTTTATATTGGAGGATTCCATCTTCCTCTTGGAGGTTTATCCCTCCCTTTACATTTGGAATTTGTACCTACCTTTGGAAGTCATTACTTCCCTTGAACAATAACTATTGATTATTTCTCATATATTGTGCATGGTGTACTGTGGTGTATTGGTGTAACTCTTACACTATTGTTCATTTCTCATTGGATATAATTGAATGGTTTAAGTATAAGTTGAAAAAGGTTTTAAATTGTACTTGATATTAATTCAACCCCCCTCTCAGTATCAACAGGTTTTCATGAAGATCAGATTGTTTCTTTTGAAAATTTTAAAGATGATGAGTAGATTGACAGATCAGCGGGTGGAAGTTTCAGATTTGTAGTAAATATTGAGGGTATCCCACAATTTCTAGCTTTGCAGATCAAGGAAAGTTGTAGTAACTATGTGGAACAAGCTGATATTTTTCCAGATTTGTTTCAGGATTTTATTGATGATACTTCTATACAAAAATCTTCATCTTTGTCATTAGGATCTATTCTTGATGTTCCTATATTCGACCAATACAGTGATAAGGAATAATATTTTGAGATTTGTGAAGGCTTGTTGTTTACTAGAATTTCATTTAGTTCTACTTTTCAGCAGGGAGATGATCAGAAATGTGTGCATGCTATGGTTGATGTTAGTTATGAATCTGTTGATCAAAATTCCAGTGATATGTCTTGCAAAAATATCATTGTTGGAGAGGGAGATCAAAAAAAAATTCATGATACATTTTCTCAGACTCATCTTTCATTTGATCATTATCAAGACAATGATGTAAAAGTCAAGAACATACTTTTTCTTTTCTTTCAAAAACTGTTAGCTATGATAGGCCAGCATATCATTATGATGAATTCAGATTACAGAGATGTGGTGAAGGGGAGCAGAAAGGTTCATATCAGCAGTTGAGATTGCATTTTCCTCCGAAAAAGGAAGAACAGTTTACATTCAATATCGATATTAGTGAAGGAAGCCAGCATCACTTCAATTTTCAATTGAAACACTGTTATGAAGAGGTATTTCTTTGTGACATTTATGACCCTATTGCTGACTATTTGGACTCTATAAGCAGCATAAATGTCAAAATGATTTTGTTAGATGAAGAATGGTTGAGTTATCTTAACAAATTACATTTATGCGTGTTATGGTTTTCTATATTTTTGGGGTCAAGATCGAGGAGATTATTAGTTAATCAGTTTCTAAATTGGTTGCATTGGAGATTTAGTTTTACTTAATCAATTCGCTTCTACTATTTACAAGTAGGAGTAGGTGTGATAATAAGCTCTTCATATGAGCAGATAGATCATTTTCAGTTGATTGATTTCATGAATAAGCAGAGCAGGCTATAGGCAGGCTACAAGCAGATCATGGGTTTGAAGAGATCAATTGTAAATGCCAGATGACTCCATGCCCAATGGTAAAGGCCAGATGACTCTATGCCCAATGGAATACTTAAGCCAGTTGTTTTCAGTCATAGATAATAGGAAAGGCATCTAGTCTGCTTATTCTTGAAACCTCACAGGGAGGCTTTCATCCCCAGAAGGAGCCACATGTTATCTCCTCAAATAAATTTGTCAAGTTTGTTTTATTTTAGGTGATAGGAGGTCATTGAAAGTTTCGTTATTAAATTTTTTCAAGCTCATTTTAATGAGTTCTAATTTGTAAATAAATTTCAAAACTTTTGAGTCAATTTTCATTTCAAAAAACTAAAAAAAAACAAGTTTCGGTGGTTACACCCCTATTTAAAACGGTTACTAAGCCACCAAAATCTCTACTTTTAGTGACATAAATGAAATTCTCGGGGTTCTCCTAGCCACCGAAAAGTCAGGAAAGTTTTAAATGATTAGCAGGTCATTCCAAAGTTATCTAACTGTTAAAATACAATTGTATTTTCGTCATCAGTCATTGAAATGATGGAAGGAAGTCGACTAGGACTTGGTAAGAGGTTTTAAAGTGTTATTATGAATTTGATATGATCTATCTAACTTAAACCCTACACATGTCCTATTAATTAAGATCTGATCTTTGCGTGCTATGTCTCATCATTTAACTACAGTTCCATGAAATCACATAGTTCCTTGTACTTCCTATCCTTCGAGGTTTATCAGCTAATTATTATCATTTCAAATTCCAATTGCTATCACATCCCTCAAAATCGGGGCTTTCCTTGTTTTCATTCCTCATGTCTTGCCTCTATCGTAGTTGAAGCTCAAACCTCCCTAATTATGTGTTGTGTCGTCTTCCCCAAGCCTAAATTTTCCATTTGCAGGTGCAGAGAAGCATTTCACCAAATGAAGAGAGGAAGACATGCCCTTAGGAAGGAGCTAGATGATATCTTCTACCTTGAATCACACTCTGAGGTGTGTCAGTTCTTCAAGAACGTTGGTTGATACAAGTTTTGTGAAAAACTACAGGGATATCATCAACAAGTACCATAATCTTTTTCTCTCACATTTGATGGTAGAAAAGTAGTGATTGGCAAAGATGAATTTTTGGTAGATGAAGCTCTCATAGTTGAGGTGATTGAGCTTCCAAGGATTGGAGAGAACTGGTTCAAAACTACTGTTACAAAGGATTTGGAATTCAGATCTTACTTGAAGCCAGAGCACAAGTGTCTCATATGGAAGAAGGACATTCCTTTGTCCTTTCTTGAAGATAAATGGAAACACTTGCTAAAATCCATCCTTGTCTACATAACATGTGAAGGTAGATACAATAGGGTGATGATCTACCATTTTAAATTGATGAATCATTTTACTGCCAGGAGCCTATTGAATCTACCTTATTTTTTCCACAGAAGCTTGACTAAGATGGCTCATCAAGTCAAATCCAAGCCCAACAAGATATAAGGTAGATTATCTCATCATGGTTTGATCAAACTTCTGGTTTGTGAGTTGCTGCAGAGAAGGAATAAGGATTGGGGTTATTTCTTATTTTGGAATATGTTTCAGACTGACCTACAGCCAGAGGATAAAAAGAGATCTTCTTCAAAGAAGTCCTCTACTCCTAGAAGTAAGAAGAGGAAGAGGAGAGTTATTAATCCAGTGGCAGTTGAGCAAGATACTCCATCTTCTAAGTCCAAGAGGGCTAAGAAGAAACTATAATTCAACAAGGAGACAGAGAAAGGAGAATCAAGGCCAACAAGTTGCAGAAGCCTCATCAAGCAAGCCAAAGAAATCTAGATCTCAAAAGATCAACTAGTTGTTGAGACAGGTATATGAGTTAGAATTTCTTGAAAGAGAAATCAAAAGAAGAAATGAAAACTTAACTGAAAGAAATGTTGAGTTATATGACTGTTTTCAAGACCTAAATAGGAAATATACTAAGCTTGAATAAAGGAATCTAATGTTAATGAAGGATAACACCAAACTGTACAGAAAGCTTAGGTTATTAAGGTTACAAAAAATGCCTCAAAAACCCCAGCCTTAAGATCAGCTTGACTTAGAAACCCTAGCAGATGCAACTATAAATCTAAATGATCTACAGGTAGCTATTGATTATGTTATCGTTCCAGACACTGATCAGACTGTTGAAGCCTCAGAAGAACAGTCTTAAAAGTTTTGGAACCTAAGAGGTAATGCATTTTTGCATTTTTGGATTGTTTACTAAAACAGGTTTTTTGGTGGCTTAGGCGAACATTTCGATTGTTCATTAGCCACCGAAAGCAGAACTTTTGGTGGCTTACAGGCTCATAGTTTGGCTCTTCTAGCCACCGAAAGTGCATAACAGGGTAGAAAACTACCATTTATGCACAGATCCGAGTTTTATTGATTCAGGTGACTCGAGGGTGGCTTCTAATGATAGAAAATAATCAAAGGCATCATAATCAAGTTTCTATCTCAGTTTTGAAAGCACCAACAAAGAGGAAATCATGAAGCTTCTTGTCTATGTTTAGCAAAAGAATGACATGTCCTCAAGGTGTCATTTTTTGACCTTATCCATCATCTTTGGAAGGTTTCCTGCAACTATAGAAGATCATGAGGATATGAAGATAATTGGGATGAGGAATTGACCTAGTAAATAGGATCTTTTCCTATTCTCTTGCAATTGTTTTTTACTTTCTATTTTAAGTAAATTTCATCCAGTTTTCTAGGATCTTGATATTTGATGTAAAGGCTATAAAGTCATAAAATTTTGATGAACAAAGGGTTCGAGTCTGGAGACTAGACCATGTTGTTTTTGTACTGAGACCTTTTATATAATACAGATCACAAGTTCCTTTCACTGTTAATGTCAGATTGTCATCTTCTCTCTTTTCCTGTGTTTTGAATGATTATTGTTATCTAAGTTTGTCTAGTTGCAAATGACTGTCATCTCATTGGTCAACTCATAAACCTTGATTTAACAAGTAATATGTGTTATTTTTATTCATCCCATCACATATGTGTTCTGGTTGATAGATATAGACTTTCTTCACCCACCATTTCAATTATTTATCTGATTATTGACTTTTGAAAGGATTGTCTCATCTGGTTATATTACTAAGTGTCTTAAATGTGAACCAATCATTTATGTATCCCATTTGATCCAACATACACAGAAAACCAAAACATTTTAAGTTACCAAGCTTCTTCAAGCTACAACCTGATAAGGACTCCTAGAGAGATAACACTACACACCCATACTACCATTAGTCTTCTTTTTAGAGATAGTGACATACTCTATCCTTTGTGCTTGGTTTTTAATACTACTTACTTTTGAGATAATTCTATCATATTTTACTTTGAGATTTTTGAGTTGGAACTCAACTTCTTCAATTATTTTTTGGTGACCATCTTGAATCTCATCTTCCTTATCTTTCAAAAGTTGAATGGTGATATTTTGCATCAATTTATTTCTTCATTCTTCAATTATTGCTTGCATTTATTCTTTGATATCATCATTATCTAAGGCTACTTCAACAACTTTATTCATTTATTCACTAATGATCTTTGTTTCTACTTCTTGTAGGAGCCTTTTCACATTCTTAATATCATTAATATGTTCTTGATTATGCTTATGGAACCTTTTGATTTCTTCATATTTTTTTCAATTCTTCCCTTGACTCATCTTTTTCCCCACTTTCCTTTTCTAATATTTTCTTGTTTTAATTTTTCATCCTCCTCAATGAGTGCTTCATTAAGGTCTCGAATATTTGACAACTCATCACCCTTCTTGATTTACTCATCTTTCTTTTCCAATTCTTCACTCAAATATTCAATTTATTGTCTTAATATATTAACCTAATTCATCAATAATTTATTAATGGAATGAATTTCTTATTCTTATTCATGTGTGGGAATACCTTGTTTTTTCGAACATGGTATCAAAGCTCGTTTGAAGACTCATTTATGGTGTTGATCGATATCTTGAACCTGTGTTGCTAATTTCTAGGTTCTACTATTTATGTGCATTTCTTGGTTGAGTGGAATATTCCATTACTTCAAGGGCACTGCTTTTAGTTGGAAATGTTTTTCATTTCACTTGAAAAGGATTTTGTTTTCCTGAGATATGGTCATTTATGTTAGATCCGTTGGTAGAAAGTTTGATTACAGCCTTGTTTTTAAATTTGCAGAGTTAATATGTCATTTTTCAATTTTTTGTTCCAATTTGCTACTCTTTCCACTCTATGTATGTTCATTTCCGTACACATTATGCTATCTCAGAAAATCATATACAGAGCTAAAAGTGTTTTCTTTTCTATGTATTATCTTTACTTTATGTTTAATGTGAGCTCAGAAAATCAAAAATAGAGAGAGAACTTGCATTTTTTTAGAAAGCTAACCAAGATCTAACCCTATTATTGTAAAGTTTTAGAAAAAAAAATCAAAAAATTTGTGTGTTTCCATGTGCAGCCACGTTGATGTTTTTTGCAGGAAAAAACAAGGGTTCTTAGGTAAGCACGTACTTTTAGGTAAAGAGTAAAAAGAAAACCTCCTCCATCAAATTTGCTATATATTTTGCATTCGCTCACTTGATTGAAAGTTGTTTTATTTAATAAGATGTCTTGAGTTCAAGTCTTTTTTTTTAAGTTACTTTAAAAAAAAAACATACAACCTTGAGTTATCTCATAACTTTATTCTAAAGTGCTTTTCACTTAAATTACAAAAGTGAATCACTATAAACTAACTTTTTACATGCAACTTTAATTTATAAACTAACTTCATTGTAAAAGTGATTCTCACTTATTCTACAAAAGTGAGTCACTACATAAGTAACTTATTTGTAAAAGTGAACTTACACACAAAGTTAGAGAAGGAATGGAATTTATTTTTACTCACCAACCTCATTGTCCATTCATCACCACATGGGCCAACTTATACCTACCACATGGCACCTTACTGTTTATTCTTTTTTTAAATGGCGTAACTTTCACATCCAAAGTCCATTTTAGTGCATTTTTTTAAACTACCTACTTTTTCGAGATCTTTCCATCCAAATAGTCAATTTAAGCTTTTCAATACATATTACCTTAATATTTTAATATGGATACTCCAGGTGATATTTTTCTTACCAATACCCATTACTTCTCATGGAAATCACATATGGAGGATGTACTATGAAGTAAAGTATTGTACCAGATTACCTTGGGAAAAGAAAAATCTCCCACTGATGTTGAAAATAAATCCAAATGGGATAGTAAAAATGATGAAGAATGTGGATTAATCAAAATTTCCATCTCTCCCTATTTACAATTTCATCTTCAAGGAATTGATGACCTAGATGAAGCTTGGGATAAGCTAGAATCCATATTTGATAAACACAATGTGATCTGAGCCCACCAACTTGAAAATGAGTTAATGACTTTAAATCAAAATGATTTTCCTTTCATTGAAGATTATTTATCTAAGTTCAAAACACTATGAATTTTACTTAAATACTATAAAATAGATATGAAGGATGACCGATGCATATATTTTATTCTTGCTAAGATTGGTAGTGCATAATTTGTCTTTGTGTCTACCTATTATGCCACTAGAGAAGCTCTAGGGGATTCTTATAACACTCCCACTCTTGAGTCTTTTTGTAATTCTCTAACTAGAGAGCAAGATGAGCTCTTACATATTAGAGTGATCAACATTACAGGTAAATATAACAAAGCCTCAATGACCTAGTAGAAAGATAAAACCAAACATCCAAAGAAACAACATCCTCACAACAATAATAAAAACAAGGGGCCCAAACCCTCTTACCCAGCTTCTACACCCAATGGTGACAAAGAACTAAAATTAGAAAATAAGAAGACTAAAAGGAATTGCAATTTGTGTGGGTAAGATGGTCATCCGGAGTCTAAATGTTTTAAAAAGATGGAGACCTTAAAAGCAATAATAACTAAGAACAACATCAATATTGATTCTTCTTCTTCTAACTCTTCTTCTCATGGGCATGCAATTTTTTCTTCTAGTTTCTCCTTCACTGCAACATCTACTTCTTCTTGTTGTGAGTGGCTTATTGATTCTAGATCATCTCATCATATGGCTAAGACTAAAGCCATTTTTCTACTCTTAACGATTGCAACACCAAAAAATATGTGTTGGTGATGATAGATCTGTGTTCGACAACAAATGTCTTCCAACAACGAATGAATACCTTAAGTAACCACTCACACAACCAGATCAAAGATCAACACACCGATGTTTTTGCGTGGTAAAATCATTGTGGGGAAACATCCATGACCCCAACCAACACGACCACTTGGAGGAATTTATTAATGAAAAATAAATATTACTAAGATATTTACAAGAGATTTTCTCACAATCAATCATCGAAAAATGACCATCCATTCTCTTTAAATAGAGATCATGGACCAATCGGGTGTTAATCCATGGATCAGTGTAGTCGTTAAGATCGAGGAGAATATGAGTCATCGGATCACTCTATGTCGGGGACATATTGTGACCATCGGATCACCTAACTACTAATGCATACTAATGTGTACTAAGAAACACAATTTTACCTAACGACACATTAGACCAAGTTGATCTTAACTAACTCTTATGTGTCTAAATATCCTAACATCCCCCCTCAAGAACAACTTGGGATATGATTGAACATTTTACAAAGGATAAACAATAGGAGAGGGAAGGAGGCATTAGAGGCTATCACCCCTTAATGACAAATTTATTAACTCTTAACATAGATCGAAGTTTGGAAATTTTCAATTCTGTAATAGACTTTGTGAAAATGTCTACAACTTTAACTTCTGTAGGGAAAAAGAGAACTTCAATAACTCAATCATGAATGAGATTTATGATGAACTTCATATGTAGCTCAATGTGTTTGTTGCGTTGATGTTGAACTAGATCTTTGGCAAGTTTGATGGCACTCTCATTATCACACCAAATGGTGGTCAGATAATATTGTTGGAAGCCAAACTTTGAAAGGATATGTCCAAGACAAAGGATTCTTGACTTGCATTAATTGTTGCTTAGTACTCTACTTATATTAATGAAAGAGAAATAGCTTGTTGTTTCTTACAAGTCCAAGTGGAAAGTCCTAAACTAAGGCTGGAAACATAATCTACAGTAAATTTTGATCATCAGGTTCATCGACCCAATTTGAATCAATGAAACCAAACAGCAAAGGAGTACCCTCTGAGTTGTAATGTATCCTGAACTGAACTATACCCAAAACATACCGAAGTATCCTTTTAGTTGCTTCCCAATGGATTTCATGGGGTGTTTTCATATATCCAAAAACAATACCAACAACAAAGGAAATATCAAGATGGGTATGAGTCAAATATAAGAGGCTACCAACTAACTGATGGTACAAAGTGGCATCAACGTCAAGAGAATAAGTGGCAACAAATTTGACTTCAGACTGGAAGAGAGAAACGTATGGCTTAGAATGTTCCATGTGAAAGCGATGAAGAATTTCACAATCATACTTAGATAGAGAAAAAAAATTCCTTCCTTGGTTTGCAAAACTTGGAGGCTAAGGAAATAGTGCAAATGGCCTAAGTCGGTCATTTCAAATTTCTTTGGTTTTCACATGGTTTAAAATTTTAGGGTCACTATCAGTGAGGATAAGTTCATCAACATAAAGAAAAAGTATTATGAGATGGATTCCTACTTTCATGGTATATATATATTAGGGTCGGAATGACAACTAGAAAATCCGATATCAAGAAGAAAGTTGTCCATTTTTTCATACCAAGCTCGAGGAGCTTGTTTAATACCATAAAGAGATTTATTAAGGGCGAAAAAAAGGATGGAGCCATTCTAGACATAGCCAGGAGGTTGTTCCACGTAGATTTTTTCTTACAAATCCCCATGCAAGAAGGCATATTTTACATCCATTTGATGGACCACCCATTTATGTGAGGATGCAAGGGATAGAACAAGGCGGATGGAATTCATTTTGGATACAAGGGAAAAGGTTTCAATATAGTCAATGCCTTCAACTTGACAAAACCCTTTGGAAACTAACTAGGCCTTGTGTCTTTCAACACTTCCATCTGAGGCATACTTAGTTTGGTACACCCATTTACATCTGATAAGTTTTCTTCCTTTCGGAAGAGGTACAAGATCCCAAGTATCATTCTCCATTAAAGAGTGATACTCTTCATTCATTGGTTTGTCCCAATCTAGATGACCTAAAACTTCTACAAACGTTTCTGGATCATGAGTCTATGAAACTTGATCCAAAAGAGAAGAGGCTCATTGGAACTCTAAACGTGTATGACACTAATCTGAAGGATCATCAACAAGATCACCATCTACTTCTTGAGTTGAACAAAACCATCTAGGAAGTTATGGTGTTGGTGCAAGTTCAATTCAATGGATTCATCTGAAGGAAGGTGGGTAGGCAGAGGTGTATTTTCATCCTCATTGCCATCCTATGAAGAAGAAGAAACCAGAATAGGAATAGAAGATGGCATAAATGTCGAAGATGGATCATAGGTCGAAGAAGGCATAAACGTCGAATTAGACTCACAGGCTAAGAGATTTTCATCAAAATTAACATCTCTTCCAATAATAATCTCATTAGAATGAATTTGAAGAAGTCTCTAACCTTTGACATCTTTAGAATATCCAACAAAAATACACTTTTCACTTCTAAGCTATAAAGCTTTCCTTTTCTCATTAGGAATGTGATCCCATGCTACACTGCCAAATAAACAGAAGTGTCTTACATCTAGATTAATTTTATTCCATGCTTCTTCCAATGTTATATTTTTTATAGCCTTTCTAGGAGTGTGATTTACTATGTAATTTTCACAATTAATGTCTTATGCCCAATAATTAAGATTTAATGTGTGATTTTTTCTCTCAACAACACCATTTTGTTATGGTATATATGGAACAGTGTGTTGCATTTGGATTCCTTTTGTTTCCTCTATTATTTCTTCTTAACCTCTGAAATTGATGTCCAAAAAACATTTCGACAATGACCTTTTAATCCAAAAAAAAATCAAACACTTCGCTCTCAATGAAAGTTAAGAAATACTTGCAACCAAAAAATAAATAAATAAATAAATGGAGAACAAATCGGATCACACAAGTCAATGTGAACAAGCTGCAAAGGGGTCGAGGCATGCTAAAAGGCACATTTGAAAAAATTGTCACGATGATGTTTGTCGAGAAAACAACCGACACAAACACCTCTGCAAGAAACAAGAGGAAGAACAACCACCATTTTTCGATTACATAGTTGTTGCAATGAGAGATAGTTTAGATGACCAAACCACTCATGCCAAAGTTTGTTTAGGTCATCTCTATGAGAAACAAAAACTGATGGAAAATATGATGACCAAAAGTTTTCAAACTTGTACAACTGGGTAATATCATCAGCAATTCCAATTGCAAGAACATGCTTAGGATATTTTAGATCCTTGATTACAACTTAGTGAGGTAAAAACTCTATGGTTTTACCTTCACCTAAATGAATGATTTGATACATTGATAGAAGGTTATAGGAAAGCTTTGGAACACACAATACATCATTGAGATGACCATTATCTACTTGAATTGTTCTAGACCCTAAAACACTAAGAGATCTATCATCACCAACAAATGTTTTCTTGGTGTTACATTCATTAAGAGTAGAAAATATGGATTTATACTTAGACATATGACAAGATGCTCCAAAATCAATAAGCCACTCATCAGAAGAAGAAGAAGAATTTGCATTGAAGGAAAAACTAGAAGCAGAAAGTGCATGTCCATGAGAAGAAGAAGAAAAAGAATCTAGGTTTTTATATTTTTAAAACATTTGGACTCCACATGACCATGTTTCCCAAAAAAGATGCAATGTATGTCATTCTTCTTACTTTTTGATTTTTATCCTTTGTCGCCATTAGGAGTGGAAGTTGGTTGTGAGGGTTTGGGACCCTTGTTTTGATTGTTGTTGTGGCGAGGATGTTGCTTCTTTGGATTCTTGGATTTATATTTATGTTAGGCCACTAAGGATTTGTTGGATGTACATGTGTTGATGTTTGTATCATCATATAGGTACTTACGCACAGGTCTAAGTGTCTAGATGTTTGGAAGTCGTCCAAAACATTCTACCTTGAGACTTTACTTTAATTAAAGGAATTATTAAAGTAAAGTGTTTTTATTAATTAGTTGAGTTTTATTTAAGTAAATAATTTAATTAGCATTGGTGAATTAAATAATAGTTGTTCATCTCAAGTGAGGTGAGAAGTAATCTCAACCATCAATCACTTTGGAGATTAGGGTTAGTTCATAACTCAATCTTATAAAAGAATGGCAAGGGTGAAGGAGGAGATATAATGATACAATTGACTCTTTGGATATATAGAGTGTTGGATCATGAAGGATTGTGATTCAAGGAGATCTCAGATAGGTAAAAAGGACTTCCATATAGAGATCGAGTTAGGGAGAAGAGAGAACAGAGGCAGTCGCAAGTGCTTTCAACATATTGGAGCCGCAGCAACAAGGTCGAGCCATACAAAGTTGTTTGTACAATCTTTGAGCACGTGTACATGGGTTTCAATGGAGATAGACACATATGCACAAGTTTGCTTAAGGAAAGGCATGTACATCTTAGGAAACGTGCAAGTTTGGGATCGTATAGTAGACCAGGAGATTTCTAGGGTTCGTAGGCACTATATAAAAAAAATTGTATTTCTTTGTGGGCCATTTTCCCAAGTACGAAAGCCCTTGTAATATTTGAAGTTATTTGAATGATAAGCTTAGTTGATGGGTAGAATATATTTTTGTATTGTGTTTGAGATTTTGGTTTCCAATATTGCTTCTGCTATATTTATTTAAGTTCATTATTCCAACAAGTATATGTTGTTTTTCCAGCTGCTAATTTGATTTACAACAAGGAAATAACTAGATAATAAGATACCTAGGTGTCAGAGTAGGGGAATTCAACATGGTATCAAAGCAGTAGCTTTGAGAGGAAGCCAGACCTCACATCCATAACAGTTGATAGAACATCTATCAGATTTGTAAGGAGATATTAGTAGATCCATAACCAACAGTCAGAAGTCAAGGATTGGATTTCAGGAAAATAACAGTACTAAGGAAAAACTAGGGTTTTGCATTCGTATGGAGTTGTACGTAGGTTGCAGAAGGCATAGTCTCATACATACGTGGGTTTCATTAGAAACAGATGGTATATGCAAGTTGTAGTGAGAAAAGTTTCATACATACGTGGGTTGCAGTAAGAAAAGTCACGTACATACGTGGGTTTCAATTGTGACAGGCACATACAGGTTCGTACAGATTAGTACATGGGTAGTTTCAACAACATGTTATTTCCAAGGCAGGTTATCAGTTCTAAGGGATGGCATCAACAAGTCTGATAGTTACAAACAGATTGGATGGAGCATCCAACTTCCTATCTTGGAAAGCAGGATTTACTTTGGCATTGAAGGAGTATGACCATTGGGAGTTAGTGGACAAAGTAGTTGTTCGTCCGACGAATCCGGTAGCTTTGGTAGCTCACGAGGAGAAGGAAATCAAATTTGAGTGGGTTATATTGGATTCATTAAAGGATCATCTAATTCATGCAAGAAGAATATGGCCAGAGAGATGTTTGATTCCCTTCTAGGGTTATTCCAAACCACTAACATGAATAGGAAGATGGTATTAATAAATAAACTCAGATCTGTGTAGATTTCTAGATCTGACAATGTTACCAGTTATTTCATGAGGATCATTCAAGTACATGATCAGCTTGCAGCCATATAGGAGAAATTGGATGATGTAGAGCTCGTGAATGTGGCATTGAATGGTTTTCCCAAGTCTTGGGAACCCATTTTCAAGGGAGTCTGCGCTCAGGAAAAACTCCCAGATTGGTAGAGGCATTGGAATGATTTCGTCCAAGAAGAGACTCAGGAGGAATCTAAAAGTAGCAAGCAGGGAAGTAGTGATGAGAAATTGGCCCTAGTCAGTAAGACAAGGAAAGGGTTCCAATAAGAAGAGTAACAATAATGGAGTATCATCGCAACCAGGGAAGAAGAAGGACTTGAGTAAAATCAAGTGCTTCTCATGTCATAAGAATGGACCTTATGCATCTCAATATATGGAGAATAAGGGAGGAGAAAAGACACTGAGAGTAACATCAGCAGAGATGCAACTAGATGAGTTTGCAGTGAAATTTGAGAAGGGTTTCTCACTAGTTTATTGTCTTTCTACCGGCACGACTATCAGGAGTGTGTGGTACTTGGACAGTGGTGCATCTCATCATATGAAAAAAACATAGGAGATATTTAGTATTATGATGAAGAGGGACTCAGGAGTTCATGTGGAGCTTGGTGATTATTCCAAGTATGCAATGAAGGGAGAGGGAACAATTTCGTTCCAACTTGAGTCAAGAGGTTTGTTTGATGCCCAAGATGTGCTTTACATACCATGACTGGAGAAGAATTTTCTCTCAGTCTCAACTATGGAGGATAAGGGTTTTGTCGTTACTTTTTAGAGAGGTAAAGTACTCATAAGTCCATAGAAAGATAGCTCAGACACAACAGTGGTGTTTGGGGTTAGAGAGGGCACTTTATACAGATTGTAGGGAAAACATGTTCATGATTTGGTACATGACAATGACAACCTATGTGAGATATGGAACAGGAGGTTGGTACACCTACACAATAGGGAATTGTCGATTCTGAGGGGGATTGTTACAGGTCTTCCATAGTTTAGTATTGAACAACAAGGAGTGTGTAGGGGGTGTGCACTTGGAAAGAATGCCAAGGTTGTTTTTCCAAGCAGGGAGAGTAGGTCCAAGGGGATCTTGGATCTTATCCATTCATATGTGAGTGGATCGATGTCTGTAGCATAAGTGTAGAGAGAATTATACTATGTGATGTTCATTAATTACTTTTCCAAGAAAACCTGAATCTTCTTTATGAATACCAAGGATGAGGTCTTTAGATGATTTCTACATTTTAGGGCTCAGGTGGAGAACTAGACATGAAAGAAGATCAAGGTCTTGAGGTTGTATAATGAGGGAGAGTACACCTTCAATGAATTCAAGTATTTATGCAAGGAGACAGGGATCAAGTGGGACTCGATAGTCTCATACAACCCTTAGCAAAATGGGGTTTTGGAGAGAGAATCAGTCCATCATCGGTTTGGCCAGGGCTATGATACATGACCAGGAGTTTCCTATGTTTATTTGGGCAGAGGCATGTAACATGGAAATATATGTGCAGAATAGGAGTCCTCACGGGATATTGGAGGAAAAGACTCCAGAGGAGTAATTCTCGGGGGTGAAGCTAGAGATAGGAAATTTGAGGATCTTTGGTTGTTCAATCTACATCCTTGTGCCTATGGAGAAGAGGATGAATTTGGATCCTTCAGGAAATAAGGGTATATTTTTGAAGTACAGTGAGACCTCAAAGAATTACAGGATCTTCATACCGGCACATTATAATACAATTGTGAGAAGAGATGTTAATTTTTAGGAGAACTTGGCATCTAGGAGATCTCAGGAGTCATTAGAAGTGACAGAGGACAAGGAGTAGCAGGATCCAAAGGATGAGCAGTAGTCAGCAGCTTCTAATTCAAAGAGTCATACTTCAGGTGGGTAGGAGGATTTATCCCCTTCCATCTATGTCAAGAAACCCAAGTGGCTATTGCACACATTGATGGATGTTGGTGTGGATCATATGAGTGTAGTCAGAGAGAGGTGGACTCTGAGGAAGTTTCTAAACTATATGGCTTTTATGAGTAGCATCATTGATTTCGAGCCTTTCAATTTTGAGGAAGTGGCATATCAGCAGGTTTGGAGGGATGTCATGGTGGAGGAGTACACCTCTATTATGAGGAATGATTTTTAGGACATAGTGTCGAGACCAACCTGGAAGTCAGTTGTGAGTTCCAAGTGGCTCTACAAGATCAATCATGTTGAAAATGGTAGCATCAAGAATTTCAAGGTGAGGTTTGTGGCAAGAGGATTCTCCCAAAAAAAGGGAGTGGAATATGATAATATATTTTCTCCATACGCCAGGTATGCTTCTATTCGAGTTTTTATTTATATTGCTTCAGTTATGAGGTGGACTATTCACCAGATGGATGTGAAGACATCTTTCCTCAATGGGATCATTGAGGAGGAAGCATATATATAGAGTAAACTTGGGGATTTTAGGTACATGGGATGGAGTCTCGTGTGTGTAGGATTAAGAAAGCCTTGTACAGACTCAAACAGGCACCCAAGGCATGGTATTCCGGGATTGATGCATACTTGTAGAGTATGGGATTTACCAAGAGTGAGGCAGATCCTAACTTGTACTTCATACTTTTTGGGTCTGATCCACTCATCTTGGCGTTGTACATGGATGGTTTGTTTATCATAGGTGCAAAAGAGCTTATTGCAAAGTGCAAAGAAGATTTAGCTATTGAGTTTGAGATGAAGTACATTTTCTTGATGCATTATTTATTAGGGTTAGAGGTATGGTATATATCAGGAGAGATCTTCCTTGGTCAAGGGAAGTGCGCAGTAGAGATCTTGAGGAGATTTAATATGGAGGAATGTAGACCAATGGCTACACCTATGGTTACCAATCTAAAGAAGGTTGTGAGTCCAAATTTAGAGTCAGAGATAATTTTAAGGGTGGAAATTTATATTAAAATGTAGAAACATGGGTTAATCTTACTATTTCTTAATATGCAAAATGTAAAATGTTTGGCGATATTTTTGTAAAAATATTCAAATTTCTAAGGATTTTATATGGTTTCTATAAAATTTTGGCAATTTTTAAGATAAAATTATTTTATTCTATGGAATTTGGGAAAATCATTTTTAGAAAAAATGGGAATTGGCGAATCATTTTTTGGGAAAAACCATGGAGAATTAGCCCATTGGCGAAATTTAGCCCCTAAAATAATCTATGTTTAGAGTTGGTGGATCCCAAGATATATAGGAAGTTGATAGGGTCCTTGATGTATTTGGTCAACACCATGAAAAATATATATTTTTCTATGAACACCTTGAGTCAATTCATGGTGGATCCAATGCAGGTGCATTGGATAGCAACGAAACATGTGCTCAGGTACTTGAGAGGTATAGTGGAGTATTGATCGAGATATGTTGGAGGTGATGGAGTGGAGTTTCATGGATATTCAGACTCAGATTGGGAAATGAGTGCAGTAGATAGAAAGAGCACCTCGAGGTGTTGCTTCAGCTTGAGAATCAGACTTCTATAACACTCAGTTTAGCAAAGGTAGAGTATATAGCAGCGAGTATAGCTAGATGTAAAGTCATTTGGCTTCGTAAATTGCTTACAAGGTTATTTGATTAGGAGTTGGAGACTATGGTGATATGCTGCAATAATCAGAGTTGTATCAAACTCCCAAAAAATATGGTATTCCATGACAGTTCCAAGCATATTGAGATCAGATACCACTTCATCTGAGATAAGATCTAGAAGGGAGAAATGAAGCTTCGGTATGTTTTCATAGATGGGCAGGTTGGTTAAAGGGAAGTGTGTGTTCTTCAAGGACAAACTTGGAGTGGTGCAGAATACCTTCCTTGCTAAGAAGGAGTGTCGATGTTTGTAGCATCAAACAGGTACTTTCGCACAGGTCTAAGTGTCTATATGTATGGAAGTCATCCAAAACCTTCTACCTTGAGACTTTACTTTAATTAAAGGAGTTATTAAAGTAAAGTTATTTTATTAATTAGTTGAGTTTTATTTAAGGAAATGCTTTAATTAGCATTGATAAACTAAATAATAGCCATTAATCTCAAGTGAAGTGAGAAGTAATATCAACCGCCAATCACTTTAAAGATTAGGGTTAAGCCATAACTCAATCTCATAATATCATGGAAAGAGTGAAGGAGGAGATACAATGATACAGTTGACTCTTTGGATACAAAGAATGTTGGATCACGAAGGACTATAATTTAAGGAGATCTTGGATAGGTGGAGAAGGACTTCCATCTATAGATCGGGTTAGGGAGAAGAGAGAACAGATTCAGTCGCAGGTGGATTTCAGCAGATTGGAGCCGCAACAGCAGGGTCAAGCCGTATGGAGTTTTTCGTATAGTATTTGAGCACATGTATGTAGGTTTTAGTGGAGATATGCGTGTATATGCATATTTTATTAAGGAAAGGTGTGTACATCTTAGGAAATGCACAAGTTCAGGATCGTACAATAGACCAGGAGATTGTTAGGGTTGTAGGTATTGTCTAAAGTTTTTTGTATTTCTTTGTGGGTCATTTTCCTAGGTATGGGAGCCCCTGTAAGCTGTGAAGTTATTTGAATGATAAGCTTAGTTGATGGAAAGAATATCTTTTTGTATTGTGTTTGAGATTTTGGTTTCCATTATTGCTTCCACTATATTTATTTGAGTTGATTATTTCAGCAAGTGTATGTTGTTTTATGAGTTGTTAATTTGATTTACAGCAAGGAAATCACTAGATAACAAGATACCTATGCATAGGAGTAGGCGGAATTCAACAACCTACAACACTAATCAATCCAAGTTGCACAAGTTGATCTTGCTCTCGAATCATAGCATCACAAAAATAATCAAGAGAGGGTTGTTTATAAGCACTCCCTAGAGCTTCTCTAGTGGCATAAAAGGTAGATACTAAAAAAAAATGCACTACCAAGCTTAGCAAGAATAGCATATATGCAACGATCTTCCTTCAAATCTAGTTGGCATTCTATACACAAAAATCTAAATGTTTTGAACTTAAATAAGTAATCTTCAATGCAAGGAAAATCATTTGGACTTAAATTCATTAACTGATTTTCCAATTGGTGGGCTCAAATAATATTGTGTTTACCAAACACGATTTCAAGCTTGTTTCCAAGCTTTATCTAGGCCCTCAATTCCTTGAAGGTGAAACATTAAATCATGAGATATGGACATTATGATTAATCCATGTGTTTTGTCATTCCTATTAGACCATTTGGCATAATTCTCATCACCAATGGGTTCTTGTTCTTTTCCTAAGGTAATCTGGTACAATCATTTACTTTTTAATATATCCTCGATATAGGATATCCATGAGAAGTAGTCGGTACTAGTAAGCAAAATATCATGGGGAGAAGCCATATTAAATATGTGGAGAATATGGATTTAAAATATGAAACTAATAGCCTAGATGGAAATCTCTCAAAAAAATAGGTTGTTTAAAAAAATTGGCACTAAAAACAAACTTCAGATGTGAAAGTTATGTCATTTTTTAAAAAAGGCATAAACGATAACCAAAGAGCCACGTGACAAGTAGAAGTTGGTCCACATAGTGATGCTCCTCTTAACTGTGCCTATAAGCTCACTTTTAAGTTACTTATGAAGTGACCTACTTTTATAGAATAAGTGGAAATCACTTTTACAATGAAGTTACTTTGTAAATGAAAGTTGCATGCAAAAAAAACTAAAAATAAAATATTAAAGTTATTTAATAGTGATTCACTTTTATAGTTAAGTGAAATGAACTTTACAATGAATGCATGAACTTTTCGAAAAAAAAGTAACAAAAAAAAGACTTGAACTCAAGACCTCTTACTCGGTAAAGTAACTTTCAACCAAGTAAGCTAGTGCAAACTACATTATAGTCTTGAGGAGGATTGGGGGTGTTTTTTTTGTTGTTGTGGAAGATAGTCTTGGAGTGCATGCTCAATAAAAAGATATTTTCATGCATTCACACACACAAAAAAAAAAATTTGTTTCTTGAAAACAAGGGTGAGATCTTGGTTAGCTTACCCGGAAAATGTAAATATTTGCTTTGTTTCTGATTTACCGAGATTGCACAAAGCGCATGACAAAGAGCATACACAGACAGGAAAACAATTTCCACTCTGTTTTTTATTTTTCGAGATCACACAAAGCACAAGGAAAAGAGAATACATGGATCAAAAAGGTAGCAACCCAGAAATAAAAAATAGAACACCAATATTATCTCTGTAAAAAATTAAAAGGGTATATTCAGGCTTTATACCTCCGGATCTAACTGAAATGACCATATCTTGAGAAAACGAAAACCTTTTTGAGTGAAACGAAAATCATTTCTAGCTTGAAGAAGCGCTCTTGACGTAATGGAACAGTCCTTTTGACCCAAAAATATATGAAAAAATTGGAAACCATAGATGTGGAAACACAACTTCAAAATTGCAATCTACAACGAGAGTGGGTCTTCAAATGCACTATGATACCATGTTCGACAACACAGTTATCCCAAACAGAGGACGAACACCTTCATTAACCACTCACACAACCAGATCAAATATCAACACACCGATGTTTTAATGTGATAAAACCCCTATGGGGAAACATCCATGACCCTGGCCAATGCAGCCACTTGGAGCAATTTATTAATGCAAAAAAAAAATTACAGAGAGATTTACAAGATTTTCTCACAATCGATCATCGGAAAATGACCCTCCAAACTCTTTAAATAAAGATCATGAACCAATCAAGTGTTAATCCATGGATCAATGTATCCATTAATATCAAAGAGAATATGAGTCGTCGGATCACTCTATGTCGGGAACATATTGTGACCGTTGGATTACCTAACTACAAATGCATACTAATGCACACTAAGAAACACACTTTTACCTAATGACACACCAGACCAAGTTGATATTAATTAAATCCTAAGTGTCTAAATATCCTAACTATCTCTTAGTGTTGTAGGGTCTGGAACATCTCAGTTAGATGATGGTCATTTCAATGATGTATTATGTGTTCCAAGTATTTCCTGCAACCTTCTATCAATATATTAGGTCACTCATTCAAATGAAGGTAAAGCAATAGAGTTTTCACCTCACCAAGTTGTATTCAAGGATTTAAAATATTCTAACCATGTTCTAGCAACTAAAATTGTTGATGATATTACCAAGTTTTACAAATTTGACAACTTTGGGTCATCACCTTTTCCATCAATTTTTATTTCTTGTAACAATGACTTGAGAAAAATTTGTCATGAGCAGTTTGGTCATCCAAACTATCATTGCAGAAACTATGTAATCAAAATATGGTGACTAGTATTCCTCTCATTTCTTGTAGAGATGGTATTTGTACCAGCTATGTTCTTGGAAAACATCATCGGGATAGTTTTGACAAACATGCCTCCTGGCACACCTCATCCCCTTTGCAACTTGTTCATAGTGATTTGTGTGGTCTACTTTCTTCTCCTTCTTTCTATGGGTACAAATATTTCTTAACTCTCATTGATGACTTCTCTAGATGCGCTTAGATTTATTTCTTAAAACTTAAGAGTGGCATTTTTGACATGTTTTTGTTCTACAAGGCCCTTGTAGAAAAACAATTTGGACATCAATTGTAGAGACCAAGAACGCAGAACACAACAAAATGGTGATGTTAAAAGAAAGAATCACACATTAAAGGAAATGGCAAATTGTATGATCTAATCTAAGATTTTAATTCTTCATTATTGGGAGGAAGCCATCAACTATGCCAATTACATAGTAAATTGCACTCCCACAATGGCTTTAAAAAATATAACACTAGAAGAAGCATGGACTAAAATTAAGCCAGATATAAGACACTTTCATGTATTCGGTTGTGAAGCATGGGCTCACATTCTTGATGAGAAAAGGAAAGCATTACAACCCAAAATTGAGAAGTCCATTTTTGTTAGATATTTTGAATATGTAAAAGGTGATAGACTTCTTCAACTTCATTTCAATGAAATATTTATTAGAATAGATGTTAAGTTTGTTGAAAACATTTCGGCCTATGGAGCCTAATTTGGCGTTTGTGCCATCTTTAACCTGCAATCCATCTTCATTGTTTGTGTCATCTCCTCTTCCCAAATTTTTTGATGATCATATTCCAATTTTTTTTTCAGATGATGACAGTGAGGATGAAAATCCACCTCTACATACTCACCTTCCTCTGGATGAGTCCATTGACCATGAACCTGCACCAACACCACCACTTCCTAGATGGGTCCATTCAACACAAGAAGTAGTTGGTAATCTTGTCGGTGATCCTACATATCAGTTTCACACACATTCATAATTCCAATGAGCCTCCTCTCTTTTGACTCGGGCTTCAGAGAGTCATGATCCAGACAAATTTATAAAATCTTTTGGCCATCCAAATTGGGACACAACAATGAATGAAGAATAACATTTCTTAATGGAAAAATATATTTGGGATCTTGTGCCTCTTCCAAAAGGAATAAAACTCGTCAGATGTAAATGTGTGTATAGAACCAAGTATGCATTAGATGGAAGTGTTGAAAAACATCAGGCATGGTTAGTTTCCAAAAGATTCTCTCAAGTTGGAGAAATTGACTACAATGAAACATTTTCCCCGATAGCCAAATAGAATCTCATCTACCTTGTTCTAATCCTTGCTACCTCACATAAATGGGAGGTCCATCATATAGATGTTAAATCCACCTTCTTACATGGGTATCTACAAGAAGAAATCTACATGGAAAACCCCCTAGCTATGTTCAAAATGACTCAAGCCTTGTCTTTCACCTTAAGAAATCTCTCTATGGTGTTAAGAATGCTCATTGTGCTTGGTATGCTAAAATAGATAGCTTTCTTTTAAACACCATATTTTCTAGATTTCAATCTAACCCCAATGTCTATACCAAGAAAGTAGGAATCCATCTCATATATACTTGTTCTTTATTTTGATGACATTATCCGCTTTGTTAGTGACCCTAAAATTTTAACTCATGTGAAATTCAGCATAAGAAGAAATTTGAAATGATGGACTTAGGTTATTTGCATTATTGCAAAACAAGGAATGAATCTCTTTCCCAATTATTCACCACTTTTACATGGAAGATTGTAAACCAACCCCTTCTCCCTTTCACATGGACGATTATAAACCAACCCCAAAATCTATAATGGAAACATGTTTTTCAAAGTTTGAGCACAAAGATTCATTTGTCACTATTGTTAGAAGCCATTGCATTACACTGGGAGAACAAGGCATGCTTAGTTTTCATAAAATAACTTTGTTCTCGGATTTGTACTAATAAATTCTCCATATCCGCTCCGTTATTCGTATGGGAGAAGGCTAAGTCATCACAATACTAACCTGTGCCTCCAATTTCACAATTTGAAATTGACCGTAACTTCTGAAATTCAGTGCATCGTTTTGCGTGATTCAAGGGTTTATGGGCATTGTCTCGATAAGAGGAAGGCCCTTGTGCACTGCAATGGGTGACAAGTTCCAGCATCCAAAAATGCTCAATTTTGTTGAATTTGATTGGAGGGAGATGTCCAAAGATCGAACAACAGAAAGCCACGAGATCGATCGAACGGTTCTCAGTTGATTTCCATGTCTCGCAAACAATCCACAAGCACGTCGCTTGGATGAAGAGGGTGGAGATCTCCACTTTCATCAACAAGAAAAGTTTTTCTCTTGGATGTTCAAATCCTAAAACCACGTTTATTTTGAATTTTTGAGGCATTTGATAAAAGAGGGAGTTTAATATACCCAAAGATTATTTCACTCACATTATCAAGAGATTATTTCACTCACTCACATTATCAAGGGTGATTTAAGGTTGTTAAAGTGTGACCTAAGTTATATGGTACTACGAAATCACCACCTAAAAAAAGCACCAAATTGATGGTGAGTCTTTTTGGGAACATTAAAAAAAAAATGATTTAATTCATCATAGAAAATGTCAAACTTAAAATCACTTTTCACTATCGAAAAGTAATTTGCCAAATGTCAAAACTTAAAATCATTTTTCACCATCATAAAGTGATTTGTTTAAGAGGTTAAAAGTTTAATTAAGTAGGTTTAGCATTAAGGATAAAGTGGAAATAAGATATAAAAGGCAAAAAGAGGTTGTGGGTTCTATCCCTTCCTATCATTACAAAGCACTACTACAACTATGTTTTGAAAGTTAAAGAAGACTAACTAAACACTAAATTAGCTAATTCTTTCACAATGTTTTTGTTTTTTTCACTAGGAAATGTTGTATTTGGCTTAGAATGTTCAAGATATGTGACTAATTTGGGTAGTCAATGAATCAAATCTTGTAATGGCTTGCAATGAAAGTTGTTACTACCAAATAGGAGAAAAACACAATATTAAATTAGCACTGGATTTGGTAGGGTGATAAGAAGTTTCTACTCTAACTAAATCTGACAAAAGCACAAAACAAGCACTCTAATTGGTGGAGGGAGAAAGTGTTCTAACCTAACTTGGGAGCTCACATATCTCTCCCAACAATATATAACAGAGAAAAACTCTCAATGTAAAGGATGAAAAGTTCAAATCAACAACAGAAGAGGGAAGATTGAAAACAAAGAGACCATCAGAAATTGAATGTATACATGCAACACCACTCTTTTCTATGCACAAAAAGTAACTATTCTTCTTTTTCTCCTCCTCTTCATTCACATTCTCCCTGCATGCCCAAGAGGCACATTGTAATCATTGTATGAGCCCAAATGCTAGATTGACTCAACGAAGGCTCTTAAGAGACTTAGTTTCATCTTAAGGGTCAATCTATGTCATTCTAGAAGGGACTTAATGAAGGATGTCACAACACCCATGGTAAAGGAATGGTGATTTAAACCCCCGATGTCATTTCTTTTGTTCCTAGGAACATTTTTTATGAAGTGGATAGTAAGACAAACTTGGAACAAGCTAAATCAACCCAACCCTTGGGTCTCATTTTTATTATATGTTAGAATGGAGGATTTTTTGTGTAAATCCAACCATTGCACTTGAAATTAGTGCATCGATTTGTTTCATGGGAATCCATTTAAACTTGTTAGATCTGTTTTAAATGCTCAATAACTCTATTATCAACAGTTTGCACCCATGGGAAAGAGTTGGTAGCAATGCTCCCTTTATTGCAAATCCCTCTTTCCTTGAGTTATGTGTCATGCAAAATCAAATTATGGTGCTTGTGGTTCTAAAGATCATTCCTATGGCTAAAACTTATTGAATCCTTGTGTTGTTTGACCTCTTTGTCACTCCCAAACCTATGACTTGAATCTTTAAATTTTGTTCTTTAAAATTGGAGGCAATCATTATGCATCCCCTTGTCGTTGCAATAAAACTAGTCTCAACTTCATTGAGAAATATCTTCATGACATTCGAGGGCACCCCCTCTTCTAGTCTAAGAAAAAATTTGAAGTCCTAGATTGGTGCAAGAACATCTACACATTAAGCCCCGACATTGACCCCATGACAGTCGGAACAACCTAGGGGAAACTAGGGTCCACATAGGTGTCCAAAAATACTAACAAGGTGATGCAATGTCATAGAGCTCTCAAATTTTGGATATTACAATGGATCATTTTCCATTTTCTCCAGTGGTATTGAGGAGCTTCATCGAGTTAGCGCACTCATACAAACTCACTAGAAATTCAACCTCAAGGATCTCATAAAAATTTTCATACCACAGTGTCTCTTTAAACTTATTCATACCCCATTAACATGATCTTTTTGTTTATCAAATCATTCAATATGAACATCAAACCAATCTTGTACTACCTCTATTGCATTATGTTGAGACCCCATAGTGATGATCTAAGCCAAACAATGAAACCATTTGTTGGGTCAATATGGTAGATCGATATCCACGTAGGTATTCAACAAAAGTTGTTGTAGTGTAGCATTAGCATTGTGAATGTCTCGCTCAAGATGCATTTCCAAGATGTTAGTTAGTTGGGGAATGCTACAGAATGAAAATTGAACCTTGCAATCACACATAATCATTACCATTATCCATTCATATACTCTTTATGTTATTACCAACCATAAACACTACATTCATCATAACATAACATCATTCATCAACCATAAACATGAACATCATCCATATTAACAAGTACACACAAGATAAGTAGAATACGAGATAGATTCACATTCAACTCCAAAACCAACAGAAGATACATTATTCTCAATATTCCATACCAACACTATCCAATCACAACAATCTTTCCAAGCAATACAATACAATCATCGTTAATGATACACCCAATCCCTCGATTATCCAACGAACCAATTGTTTTCCCCAACCCATCAATGGAATGTATACAATTAAGCACATAGGTGTAACACAACTGACCCCCTAAACCCTACATTCACTGGTGGGATGTCAAAAATTTCTCCTTTCGTCATACTTCTAGTCTCGGGTCTATACCCTTCTTCTCATCCTCTGTCTTGTGTGGTGTGCACATGGACTTCCTCCATGACATCTGCACCATTGTACACGACAACGTGTATTCTATCGAGGCGGTGACATGTCCTCAGACGTGTCACACTCCCTCAGAAAACCTTTCGTGGAATGCAACTACAAAAACTAGGAGATAAACCTTCCTAATTGAACGGCTCGAACTCATTTGACTCGAGCTAGATCAACGACTAACAGTGAGTTGGGATCATTCCCATCATGAAAACAGGTTATGCAACCCTCAATTTATTTCCCGATCCATTCCTTCCGACAAGCTCATCCCCAACAGATCCAATAGTCGGGGACTCGGAAAACTTAGCGGTCTCAATTCCCTCGGAGCCTTCAACGCGTGCAATAGTTAAAGGTCGCGCTCATTCTCCTCCAAACATTTGACAGATGGGTCCTATGACAAGATCTACGGTTGATATCTCGTCGGGTTGTCTCACAAGGAAATCAACATTCCCCGCCCACTCGGGCCTCCACCAATAGGAAATACTCACTCTTCACAATCTCGTGATTTCCGAACTTGAATCTTTCAACGGATTCAACTATCATCATACCCTCACATCTAATAATCTGGGATCTATCGAATCACAGAACCGCTCAATAGGTAACCGACACTATTGCTTCAACATGGTTCTTTCTTTAGGTTGTACCTTGATCAAATCCAACGGCTCTGATCTCATTGGTCGAACTACCGATAGATCTATAGTTCTTACCACTCTTTGGTTCTCTTCATTAGGTTTCTCTCTTCGAAAAATCCATCTGTTCATTCTCGCGAACTTTCCCAAACTCTACCTTTCTAACAGGCTTATTGGCTTAACGCACAAAAGATCTACAGTTTAGATCTCATTGGCCTACCTTCCCAATAGATCAACAACTCTTACCGACTCGGAACTTTCCCATCGGGAAGTTCACCTTGACAGTATTTATGGATTTTTTCGAAAGGTCCTCCTTCTGATAGGATTCCTCCGAAGCCCATATCTCCGACGAACGATTGGGAACAATTCTTCTCATTGAATCAATGGTTGAAGTTCCTCTTGGGTTTCAACAGGGATTCAACAAGGTTAAGGGTTATTTCAGGGCAAACCAATCCTCATCCTTCCATTATCTGCAAGAATTTTATCTCTAATCCCTCCGACTTTTAGCCCACTTCCTCATTCACCATGGCCTCCATAGTGAAGATTTCATATCCTGCAAGATTTCCATTCAAAGGCTAGGAGAAACACAGGGTTATAGGGCTTTCCTTTCCTCCCATACACAGTTATTGCAAGCAATCACTTAACCTTTTAAACGAGATTAATTTACACCATTTAAACTCAGATTTATCATTAAATCAGCATATGAAGCCATCATTGAGAACATAATGCAACTCGTACTCATTAAGAAATGTTTACTAGGTACATTAAGAAATACTTATCTGTTCAGTTTGGATTTCAACCAGCCAACTGACTAAGGGTGAATTCCTTTCCACCCAATCGTAGACTATGCTGCACTTTTTCCTTTCTACAACAGGCCACCCCTGTGACAGGATGTGATACCACCAAGGTACTCTCACAAGTTGATTATCATGTCAAGTAATTTGGTCAGGAAGGTTACTCTCCTTCACTACGATGGAAACAACAAAAATCCCCCCTTCCCACTAAGCTTAGGGCCTCCATGAGCTTACCAGGCCCCTTCCCAGTTGGATTTCCTCTGCACAAGGGAGTCCCTTCTCTACTACACAGTCCCTCGACGCCCTCCCCTTACCAGTGTTGGTTTCTTTCCAGCAAGCAACCTGTGACCCTCTCTACTCTAGTCTGGATATGGGTATTCTTTGTTCTAGGGTGACCATTCATGTCTCGGGTAAGCTTCATATTTTCCTCATGAAAACTTCCCAGGTTTTTTTTTTTCCTCAAGTTTGTGCATGTGAGCTGTGTCTGCTCATCTATGTTGCCATACACTATGTTTATGTGTTTGTCTGTGTATTCTGTGTCTGTGTCTGTGCCCTCTTCCTCCTCATTCTTCTTTCCAATCTGGAACATTCTCCTTTTCCTCAGGTTTCCCCAACTCACTTTTGTCAGAAGCAAACCCTCGTGGTTAAGCTCTCGAATCGAAGGGGAAATTCCAGGTACTTCTGGTTGATAACTACAACCAAACCTTCACTCTTCCGAGTACAATTCCTAAAGGCAATCATAACTACTCCAACTACCTGATTTGGTGACATTAACAGGTTTCATGGGTACTTTAGACAGGTTAGGCAGTCAAGGTCCTGTAGGTTGGGTTCTTGGAAAAGCTTCATGTTTTCCTCATATAAACTTCCTAGTGTCCCCCTCACCATGCTCCCACTTATGGTATCATGGTCAGTACTGCAAGGCTTCCCTCTCAATGAGTTGATTGGTGTTTTTATTAACATAAAACACAGTTACATTGTTCATCAATTACAATGCATGAAGTCTTTAAGCATAATTATAGACTCGAGGGAAAATGGGGTGTTACAATAGGCTTTTGGACTTCATGTAAAATCCAAGCACTATTAGCACCATTAACCAAGATAGTTACATAAATACAAATCACCCAATCCCTTGACTATCCAACCAACCAACCCCTTTTCCCAACCCATACAATGGAATGTATACAATTAAGCTTGCATACATTTGGACTTTGAAAATCCGTAGCACTACTAACCAAGATGGCTACCTAAATGCAAGTCACATTGCGTAGACCTAGCCACCCTAGTCTTAAAAATTAGGGATGTCACCATGATAATTCACTTCTCAAGTCCACCAAAATATATGTTTCTTTCAACTCTTCATGGTTGACCCATAGCTCTTAATGCCAAACCCTTTTTAACCCATAACCCTAAACCCAATCCCTCAACTATCCAACTAACCAACCCTTTTCCCTAGTCCATGTAATGAAATTTATACAATTAAGTCCATAGGCATTTGGACATGTCAAAAACCCTAGCATAATTAACCAAGATGGCTAAGTAAACAAATCACTCTACATGGACATTGCCTAGCAACCTTAGTCTTAAAAATTGGGGACCTCGGCATGATAATCCGCTTCTTGGGTCCACCAAACCATTTTTGTCTCTTCCTACTTATGGCTGACCCTTAGCTCTTAATGCCAAACCCTTTTTATGATGGCCCTAAATTGGTAACCCATAACCCTAAACTCCCATACCTGTAGCCTTCTCTCTAAATTATTAGAACCTTAACCTTGAGTGTTAAAGCTTAACACTCGACCTCCAATGAATTTAATTATTTAATGAAAAGCATACCCTGTCATTTAACCCTCATTGCATGAAAGCATGGTAGATTAATATTCTATATTGCTCCATAATAAAAGAACAATGTGGAAATCCAACCTTAACCATTGAACTAATTCTTATAAAAACCTTTATAAAGCAATTTTGTTTACATTAAGCATCTGAAATCAACATTTAGTAGCAATGTAGAAAACAAAAGATGTTGGTTGCTTATAAAATGCACCTCAATTGTTCCTTCCTGGAAAACATCAAAATGATGTCAATAGTTGCATTGTTGTTTGGCCCTAATGTAGTTGCATTGTTGTCTTTCAAATCAAGAGATATATCGTTTTAATTCTACTTCTAATAAATTGCAATCTTATTAAGAAAATAATAGTGTGTGCATATTTTAATATGTAAAGAGTCCAACAAACACAACAACGTTATATTTGTCTAGATTTGCAATTGTTTAAATATTAAATATCACCAGATGTATTTGTTTTTCGAGATGTCAATGTTTTAGCAATTATGTATTCAACCTAAATAGAGTCAACACATGCTATGAGCTAATTATCCACATTGGAATCCCATAATTCCTATGTTATACAAGTTTTTGGGATGGTGACAGAGGGAATGTGTTTTAGGAATGTACCCTCCAAAAGTTCCCAAGGATAGATCTAAAAACTAAAATGATAATTTATTTGATAAATGTAAATACATAGTCCAACAACAAAAAATGCCTAAATTTATTTGATAATTGTACATACATAGTCCAACATCAATAAATGCCTAAAATGGTTTCCAAAGATGCTATCCACTTTAATCTCCACAACTACATGCCTTGGAATCCCCAATACAATTGTCTCTGACCGTTGAGAATCATTAAGATGGACACTGCAAACTCAAATCCCCAATATGTCTCTGACCATTGAGAATCATTAAGATGGACACTTCAAACTCAAATGCCCAATACAATTGTCTCTAACCGTTGAGAATCATTAAGATGGACACTTCAAACTCAAATGCATTGAATATCACTTGCTGGTTTGTTTGTGTGCTTACCTCCAAAACATGGAAGTTCCCAAGGATAAATCTAAAAACTAAAATGATAATTTATTTGATAAATGTAAATACATAGTCCAACAACAAAAAATGCCTAAATTTATTTGATAATTGTACATACATAGTCCAACATCAATAAATGCCTAAAATGGTTTCCAAAGATGTTATCCACTTTAATCTCCACGACTGCATGCCTTGGAATCCACAATACAATTGTCTCTGACCGTTGAGAATCATTAAGATGGACACTTCAAACTCAAATGCATTGAATATCATTTGTTGGTTTGTTTGCGTGCTTACCCCCAAAACATGGTGCATTTTTCTATTATTGGGCGAATCGGGGATTTTTATTTTCTTCATTTTCCAAAGTTGGCCCTCATAAGGGTCTAGGCTTTACTAAGTTGTCATCAAAACAAGCCTATTATTATAGGACTTTTTTGGGGTCACACAAGCTAGGGGATGGCCAGACATATTTAATTATGACATGAACAAAGATCACTTACTGGTTTGTTTGTGTGCTTGTCACCAAAAACATGTCAAGTGGTTGAAAAAATGACGAGGGGGGGTGTCATATTTTTATAATATTGGGGCTTGGGTTGGGGATTTTTATTATAGGCTACTTTTTCTCTTCTCTTTGTTTGCCAAATTATCCCCATAAGGGCCCAAGCCTATAACAACCATGTTATAGGCTTTTTGGGGGGTCCAACAAGCCAATGGATGCCCACAAATCTTTGATTCTCAAAGGAAATCCCCCCAAGGGCATTGGCTACATGCCCAATGTCCCCATGCCTATCCCAACAAAAGGAAGGCATCCCCTCTCCATCCCCAAGTACCCTATAAAAGAACCCCATGGACAAGTCCCACAAGGGTGGGGATCGGTTTCCATACTACATAGTGTATTGGTGGGGATAGGTTTCCATGCTACATAGTGTATTACTAAAGTCAGAATAGCTAAACTATTGTCTCCTAACACCTATAATTGTAATCATTTGAATAGAGAAAAATACCATTTTAGTTCTACCCCCAATAAGTTGTAACAAACATCCAACAAAGCTGATACTCTTCTAAATTTGCAGCATTAAAAGGAGATCATCCCAACTGCTTGAATGTCAATTATATACTACAGTTACAATGTCAACTCTGCGTTGAACCTTAATGGAGCATCACATTGCTACAACCAACCCACAGAACCTCACTCACACTTGAAGAAATATTTACCATAGTTCTATTTGATGCATCTACAACCATTGGATTCCACACTACATCTTTCATCTCTATAACTATTACAAACTGACATCAAATACATGTCAACACAAGTTTGGGGCAATTGTGCATTCAACACTTAAATGAAGTCATCACATTGATATAACCAACCCATGAAGAGGGAGAAAGGACCTCTTTTACGGCTCCAAAGTTCCATCAAATACATATCAACCAGTTTCATAGTATTTTGTTAAACTGCATGTCAACTTTTGTAACGATTATGCATTCGACCTGAATGGAGTCATCACATTGATACAAACAACACACGAAGAGGGAGAAAGGGCCATTGATGCAACTCATGTTTGTCTACAGCAATTGGATCCCACTTTACATCTTTCTTCTCTATTACTATGCAAAGTTACATCAAATACATATCAACACCAGTTTCATGACATTTTATTTCCCTGCATGTCAATACATACATATTGACGCTACTATGGTCATAATTAGAATTATTCAAAGCATTAATTTATGTGCATGACCTAAAGGAAGCACATGATATCATGGAAACTCTTTCCAAATTCTGTATAGGTTGAATTTCCTTGGAAGTTTGATTAGGTAGTACAAGATTGCACGATTGGATTCCACTTTACTTTATCTCTACAACTACTAGTATTTTCCTCAAAGCATGCTCCAGGTATGTACTGGAACGTACACATTGAATTCCACTTTACATCTTTCATCTCTACTACTACCGAGCGACATCAAATGATCGGCACAACTTTTGAGACATTTTATTTTAATCTATACTGGTAGATGGCTCTCACTAACAACTGAGATGATCAAAATTCAGCATTTACTCGAAGCATGCTCAAAGAGGCACATGGTTCTAGGAAAAACATCAAGCTGCAATTTGCCCAATGTCATTTTAAGGTGCCAAGAAAAACCCAAATAAAATCAATGCTCAAAGATAGAACTAGACAACCTTGGTTCTATGCAAAATTTCTTAGAAACTAAATTGATAACGCATGAGCTTTCTAAAAGAGAAATCCATATTTTATATCATATATCAGATAACGAATGGCTGAGTTTGATTTTAGAAGGCAAGTAAAGTTGCAAAGAAACATGCTGACCTGTTGAAAGCATTGTAGTATGGTCCAAAACACACAAACTTATCTGAGGGGTGATTTTCAAAAAATACAACACACCTCTATACTTGTGACAGAATAGAACTGTCTCTAACAAATCTCAAAATCAAAAGTGAACGTAATTCAAAATCAAAAGTGAACGTAATGATGTGGCTGGCATGTTTCATGTGATGAGCAATAATAACCTTACATCAATAACTAACTAAAGAGTGGATGACTGCTTGCAAAAAAAAAACTCTGCAAAAACAGAACAGAATTGTCTCTAATAAATCCCAAAATGAAAAGTAAATGTAATGTTGTGGCTAGAATGTTGCATGTGATGAGCAATAATAACTTTACATCAATAACAAACTGCTTGCAACAACAGAACTCTGTAGCCAATAATAACCTTACATCAATAACTAACTAAAGAGTGGATGACTGCTTGCAAAAAAAAAAACTCTGCAAAAACAGAACAGAATTGTCTCTAATAAATCCCAAAATGAAAAGTAAATGTAATGTTGTGGCTAGAATGTTGCATGTGATGAGCAATAATAACTTTACATCAATAACAAACTGCTTGCAACAACAGAACTCTGTAGCCAAAAAAGTGGGGGCCAGGGAAGGGGAGAAAAATGTTTACATTCTTCTGTGCACATGAATTTTCAATATGCAAAACGCAACCAATCATAAACTTTATCTTATTTTCAAGGGGCTACTTCCCATCAACAAGCATCCCATAGCTTTACTATGCCTGTTATAAAGTGGGGGCAGATGCACCTTGACAAAGAATATTAGTGAATACATCACCAGCTTTGACGACAACTCTATATATTTCAACTATTAACTAATATGGCACCTGCTATCTATGGTGCACCCTTGATTCAGCAGGATTTTGTGCAAGAGGTGTGTTTTGACGACAACTCCATATATTTCGACCATTGACTAATATGGCACCTGCTATCTATGATGCACCCTTGATTCAGCAGGATTTTGTGCAAGAGGTGTAAGAGGTTGCCGCAATGTGTCATTTCCCTTCATGTCGCAAATGCTTTCTGGAGACTTTAACTGTGACTTCAGGCTACAAGAGACTTTAACCTGCAAATTAACCCAATTTGCAAGCATCATTAAGCCCAATAAAATCAGATAAGTTCTTCCAAAATTCACATTTTTCATAAAATGTTATGTTGATAACCAAACTAGGGACCTGATGCAATCCATCTCAGAGGAATGGATCCATGGAGGATGGAACTGAACCTACGTTAGGAGTGGTTAACATGGCCACTAGAACTTATGCAGTGACATTCAAATATATCAAAAGCTGGCAAACCTTTTCAAATATAATATTTGGGAACAAAATATATCGAAGGCAAATGGTCCACCATTATGAATGTTTCTATAGTGGCTGTTAAAAAAATTGGCGAACATAAAGAACATTTTAGCAAAAAAGGAAAATGAAAAATATTATAATAATTTTGCATTCGTTTGGCCAACCCCAAGATAAAATATAATGGAAAAGTTATTGATGGTCTGTCAATATCTGAGAACTGACATCAAGGCTTGTATGCTTGTAACCCATAAAATTGAAACACTCTGGAATGGAGCTGTTTGAAAGAAAACAATCATTGTTGCTTTTATTTTGAAAACTCATAGCTCTTCTCCTGAGTTGATTTCAAATTAAACCTTCAGTAAAATGGTAAAATGGCCTTTCCAAAAGGAACTGAAAGCTTCACAGCTTTTGAATTATAGAGAACCATATTCTCAGTTCTCAAATTGGGTAATACTCGCAGAGTTATAAGTTTGGCCAGAAATGGTACTGCTTTACTTACTTTTATTATATTGATAACCAATCTAGGGACCTGATGCAATCCATCTCAGATGAATACAGAGGAATGGATCCATGGAGGATGGAACTAAACCTATGTTAGGAGTGGCTAACATGGCCACTAGTGTAAAATTTTCAAACCCCAACCCAGTTTCAGTCTCGCTGATTTTTCAGCCAATGTTAAATGCCCAAACCTCAGTTTTATATCAGCATATAAAAACTTAGCAGAAAATAAACTTCAGAACTGAAACATGAGGATTCTGAACATCATTTATAACGCAGAAATAAAATATCAGCAGCATATAAAACTCAGAAAATTATAGACACATGAATTTTCGGTCTAACATCGACCCTGGAAAAACCCACAAGGGGAAAACCAGTGAGAGAGGGCTTTTTATTATTTATGAGCTTCAGAGAAATTTCTTCTACAGCATATTCATCTTCAGAAATTACAAAAACTTATCTCAGACTTT